>JAQIUQ010000698.1:345000-349795 GCA_030378365.1 Hybognathus amarus
TCCATAAATCAAACACGCTTGCATGTAATAATATGAAACTCAGTACACATGTTGATCTCATCGTTTCATATATTCATATATTCTCCTCAAGCCGGACAACTTTCTAATTTACACTCATGAGCTAGGACCCACAGAAAGTCAGATATTTTGGTTTGAAAATGTTGAGTGTCTCTCTGAGCCTACACTTCTGTATGGCAAGCCCTTTTAACATTTAAAAGCTAAGTTTGACTATTCGTAATTAACATTGTAGATATCAACAATGTCTTTCTAGTCGTAATTACATTTTGGATAGTTTGTATTATCATTTAAGATATCTGTAACGTAATTGTGACTAGTCGAAACGACAGATAGAGTATGGCAAGCCGTTTTAACATTTAATCATTTTAACCTACTAGTCTCTATTTTCATGCTACTAGTACTTATTTTTTAGATACTAGTATCTATTCCATTAAGTACTAGTACTTATTCATTAGCTACTAGTGCTTATTCTTTAGATACTAGTGCCTTTTCTTTAGATACTAGTGTTTATTCTTTAGGTACTAGTACCTTTTTAAAGATACTAGTACTTATTCATTAGACACTAGTCCTTATTTATTAGATACTAGTACTTATTCATTAGATGCTAGTCCTTATTCATTACATACCAATGCTTATTAATTAGTTACTAGTACTTATTCATTAGATGCTAGTACCTATTAAATAGATACTAGTACTTATTCATTAGACACTAGTACTTATTTCAATGGTGACTAGTAACTATTCTTTTGTTACTAGTCACATTTTTTCCAGTGACTTCTATGGTGATCTGTCATTCAGATATCAACTATTCAGTTCTGACTAGTATGTTAGTATGTATTCCAATTGTGGAATACATACTAGTATGTATTCCAAAGCAGGGGTTACGTTTTGCACGTCGTGCAGAATAACCCTAAAGGCACCAAGGTGGCGGTGCCACCGGCTTTATATATATATATATATATATATATATATATATATATATCACACACACACACTACACTATATATACAAATATAGCTGCGAGCAGCGATGGAGGGCCAAAGCCGGCGGTACCGCTCATCCCGGTGCCTTTAGGCACCGGGGTTGGCGGTGCCACCGGCTTGGGCCCGCAATCGCTGCTCGCAGCTATATTTTTATTTATTTTTTTTTTTATTTTTTTTTCTTGAGCGACTATTCGGGCACTTTTGGGGCCCTTAACATGCTCGAAACTCTTGAAACTTTGCACACGGGTCAGAACCCGCGGCCATCAGAGCCGGGCTGAAGCTGGTACCCGGGCGTGGCAGGGCGGCTCCGTCAGCGCCCCCTGGAATGGGGTCCGAACACCTGGTCCATAACTCAAACACACTTGCATGTAATAATATGAAACTCGGTACACATGTCGATAGCAGAATTTCATCTATACCTCGCGTTCTTACTTTTTACCCCAGCCCAACAGGAAGTCGGCTATTGAGGTTTTTTTGTAAAACACACGCAATGAACTTTTAAATACTCCTCCTAGAGCTCTGATCCAAATTCGACGAAACTCGGTCAGCGTGAAGTCAAGACATTGAGGATGAAAGTTTGTGTGGGATTTTTGATATCTCGAACGGTTTGGCCGTGGCGAGGAAACGAAACTATGGCGAGAAACGTGAAACAGGAAGTGTGTCATAACTTCAGCATACATTAACTGATCTGGATGAAACTTCAGCAGTGCGTTCGCTGAAGAGGACGATCACATGGATGTGACTATTGTGAGTCAAAGTTATAGCGCCACCAACTGGCAGCAGGAAGTGTGTCACTTTCAAAATGCTTTGAAATCACCCTCTTATTTTTACCCGATTTGCTTCAAACTTCATCTGTATAATGTACATACACGGCAGATGAAGACCTATGAATGGATTCTTATATCTTTGAAACTGTTGCCGTGGCGACGCATCAAACTTTACCATTCTTTTAGGATGCATTCTTTTAGGGATTCGAACATTTGTCCATAAATCAAACACACGTGCATGGATTAATATGAAACTCGGTACACTCATAGATCACATCAGGCCAAACAACTTTCGTGCTCTAAGTTTTACGACAGTTCAAACGGAAGTCGGGAATTATGTTTTTTTTTTTTAAATAATTGTCCTAGAAAAACATCAAATTACAACCCATGCTGTTACCAATCACCACCAAACTCGGTGTGCATGAAGTCAAGACATTGAGGATGCTATATTCCGGACGGATTTTTGATATCTCGAACGGTTTGGCCGTGGCGGATTTTTTTGACTAAAAAAGGACACATAAAGTGTGTTATAACTTGGTTAGTTTTACTGACAGTTACAAAACTTGCCGTGTATATTGTTCTATTCAAGCCAAACAACTTTCTAATTAACAATAATAAGCTCAAACCCACAGAAAGTCAGATATTGTAGTTTGAATATGATCATGCTCTTTCTGAGCCTAGGCCTGTCACACAGTCTGTGTGTGTGTGCTTGTACACACAGTCTTTGTGCGTGTGTGTGTGTGTGTGTGTAGGGGGAGGGGGCTTAATCATTTCACTGTGTGTCTGGCCTGCTAAAGTAAATACATTTCTTAAGCCTGGTATTTTTTAAATAAGTTTTTATTTTTATTTTTTTATAAGTAAAGGCATATAACCTGTTTAATTGTAGTGCATTGACAATAGTTTTATATAATTAGTGTATTAATTAAATTAACTTGGTCCATAAATCAAAAAGTAAGTAAATAAATCAAAAGGAAGTGTGTTAAAACTTCTGCATACATTAACTGATCTTGATGAAACTTCAGCAGTGTGTTCGTTGTAAGAGGCCGATCACATGGATGTGACTATTGTGAGTCAAATATATAGCGCCACCAACTGGCAGCAGAAAGTGTTTCACTTTCAAAATGCTTTGAAATCACACTCTTACTTTTACCCGATTTGCTTCAAACTTCATCTGTATAATGTAAACACACGCCAGATGAAGAGCTGTGAAAGCATTATTCAATATCTAAGATAATGTTGCCATAGCAACGCATCAAACTTTAACATTCCTTTTTTTTTGATGATTTTGAGTCTCTTAGCGGCTTTTGGGGCCCTTAATGGGTTTGAAAACTCTTGAAACTTTGCACACAGGTCAGATCCCACAGCCATCAGAGCCGGGCTGAAGATGGTACCCGGGAGTGTGGCAAGGGGGCTAGACAGCGCCCCCTGGAACGGGGTCCAAAAACTTGGTCCATAAATCAAACACGCTTGCATGTAATAATATGAAACTCAGTACACATGTTGATCTCATCGTTTCATATATTCATATATTCTCCTCAAGCCGGACAACTTTCTAATTTACACTCATGAGCTAGGACCCACAGAAAGTCAGATATTTTGGTTTGAAAATGTTGAGTGTCTCTCTGAGCCTACACTTCTGTATGGCAAGCCCTTTTAACATTTAAAAGCTAAGTTTGACTATTCGTAATTAACATTGTAGATATCAATAACGTCTTTCTAGTCGTAATTACATTTTGGATAGTTTGTATTATCATTTAAGATATCTGTAACGTAATTGTGACTAGTCGAAACGACAGATAGAGTATGGCAAGCCGTTTTAACATTTAATCATTTTAACCTACTAGTCTCTATTTTCATGCTACTAGTACTTATTTTTTAGATACTAGTATCTATTCCATTAAGTACTAGTACTTATTCATTAGCTACTAGTGCTTATTCTTTAGATACTAGTGCCTTTTCTTTAGATACTAGTGTTTATTCTTTAGGTACTAGTACCTTTTTAAAGATACTAGTACTTATTCATTAGACACTAGTCCTTATTTATTAGATACTAGTACTTATTCATTAGATGCTAGTCCTTATTCATTACATACCAATGCTTATTAATTAGTTACTAGTACTTATTCATTAGATACTAGTACCTATTAAATAGATACTAGTACTTATTCATTAGACACTAGTACTTATTTCAATGGTGACTAGTAACTATTCTTTTGTTACTAGTCACATTTTTTCCATTGACTTCTATGGTGATCTGTCATTCAGATATCAACTATTCAGTTCTGACTAGTATGTTAGTATGTATTTCATTGTGGAATACATACTAGTATGTATTCCAAAGCAGGGGTTACGCTTTTGCACGTCGTGCAGAATAACCCTAAGGCACCAAGGTGGCGGTGCCACCGGCTTTATATATATATATATATATATATATACACACACACACACACACACACACACATATGTCAATGTACATATATACATATGCACCTGAGCACGTAATATATACACCAACCAGGGAGTGTGACAGGCTAGCCATGAGGCCAGGCGGTGCCGTCATCCGGGATGCGGCCCTAGGCACGGGGTCTGTGTGCCACCGGCTTGGGCCCGCGATCGCTGCTCGCAGCTGGGGACATTTAGGGCCCAAGCCCTGAAAGGTGCGCAGAGCCCTATTTGTTTCCCTTCCGATTATTATTATTAGGGCCCAAGCCCTGAAAGGGCGCAGAGCCCTGATGGTTTTCCTTCCGATTATTTTTTTTTTTTTTTTTTCTTTTTTCTAGCGACTGATTCGGGCACTTTTTGGGGCCCTTAACATGTCTCTGAAAACTCTTGAAACTTTGCACGCGGGTCAGAACCCGCGGCCATCAGAGCCGGGCTGAAGCTGGTACCCGGGCGTGGCAGGGCGGCTCGTCAGCGCCCCCTGGAATGGGGTCCGAACACCTGGTCCATAACTCAAACACACTTGCATGTAACAATATGAAACTCGGTACACATGTCGATAGCAAGGCCAACTGAGTCAAAGAACAT
>JAQIUQ010000699.1:0-55165 GCA_030378365.1 Hybognathus amarus
TTTTATCATCCATTGACCCAGCAGGAGATGACCATTTCACCATATAGCATCTAACTCATTTCACTTTGTTCAACTCGTATTGTTTATTTTAATGTTTTGCCCGCAGCAATAGCGCCGGGTCAGCAAATGCCCGTATGTCGTGACGTCATGTGGGGAACTATGTATACTTGTATATATGAACTGTAGCCACTTAGTCTTCAAATGCTCCTCCTGGCAGATGAAAAAAGTTCGCTTTTGCATCGCACTTCAAAACACAGCGTCTCGTCAGACATGATTGTTTTCCCGGTTTCCCCTGGCGTCTCAGAAGCGCAGTAAGTGGGCTTTTCTTATTCAAATAACTTGTCAAGTTGACCTCAACTAGACAAAGGAAAAGCATCTGTTCGTTGAACGATTCATATCAGAAGACTCAGAGTCGACTCTTACTTTTGAGAGACAATAACTTTGTATACGGTGAACTTTAATTTTTAAAACTTTGCAGGATGTTTTCGTCACTTAGATCTATGTTACACACTACATGAAGGGCAATTTTCAAACTCCATAATAGGTACCCTTTAAAAAGCATCATGCTCATTCTAACTACATTTACACTCCAAGTGGATTTTGAATTCAACTTACAAAATGGGATTCATTAATCCATCAGTATCCGTGTTGGTTTAGCCTTGGACTGTCAGTCCAAATGTTGGTGTATATCCAAATGGAATCTGATCATATTTATCAAGTGTGATGACAGCATCAGGACAGGCCTCCAATGTTTCTGTTGCTCCTTTAGAAGATGCTAGAATATACAGCATCATGTATACAAGAACAATGATTCGCCTTCTTTTTCTGTTATATAAAGCCTCTGATTCGAATCATATTCAAAATATAATTCACATGTGAAGAATATCTGAATCATAAATCAACAGGTAAAGATATATGAACCAAACTTTCTGAATCAGCAACCAGATTGGATTCACCCAACTCTGATGAAAATCAGTAAATGGAACCAGATAACGTTACCTACCTTTGCAGTATGTCCTTCGATGACCATCTTCTGTGTTTCCCAATTTTCATAGCAAATTAGAATGCTAGCATGTCCAAAACGTTCATATTCACGACGATGAGACAGGAAAAACAACCTATTCCAAATAAAAGAAGTAAGAAAATTAAAAACAAAGTCTTCCTCTGAATAGGCCTATTTTAGTATTTAGATTTCCCTCGCACAGACATTACGTTAATGTGAACACACGTAAAGAAGAGAAGAAATAATTCAGTGTCACAAAAGTTCTGCCCCTATATCATCTATCGCCATAAAATCTATATTATACACCATGGCATTACCATTACACAAGTCAGCATAAGAGTTAGCTGGGGAAACATGTTTAACTTACCTCACGGAAAAAAATCCTTTGAGATATTGAATAAATAAATACTTGAGCTCAGGATTGTCGTGGGATACGAACAGACTCCGCTTCCTTTTCGGTGATACGACGAAAGGCCGAAGAATGGAAACGACCAGACGCGACGCACAAAGTGGAAGGAATTAGGCGGAAGGGACTTTTTTCTTCTCTTTGGTTTGTCTGAGGGTTGGAAACGCAGCTTAAGGCGCGTTACCGCCACCACTGGACTGGAGTGTGGAGAAGATCCAGAGCAGTTTTGGAGAAAGACAAAGATATCGATGCAGCACATGTGTTTTGTTTAAAGATGTCTTCGTCAGATGTTAATAAACGTGCTTGTTCTCTTTAAAAGCTGACACCACTGATGGAGCAGGTGGAATTGTGTGGCTTACCAGCCTCTTATTTGGGGATCAGAAATATGTCAAAATTATAATTTACCTAAATGATCTTCCATTCATTAAAGTGCAAAAGAAATATAATGCTTAGTTGATCAGACATTTACTCTTTGACTGGCAGAATATTGCTAAAGGCTGAAGGGTTGTCTAGATTAATAGATGCTCCAAAGCAATTTGATATGCAAATTACTAAGAAAATGTATAATTTTATTTGGAAGAATGGGCCACACTTAAATAAGTACATTTATTTCATCAGTTGTTTAAATGCTATTGACTTGAAGCTTCTAATAGTATCTAATAAGAAATGGATTCAGAGTCGTATTCAAATCTAATAACAAATTGTGTTGTTATATCCCTATTTAGTTAGTATATTAGAATGATTTCTGAAGAATCTTTTGACCGGTACTTATATGGTGATATAGTATAACATGTGAATGAAATATTATTATAATCCAAATGAAAGGTCACAAGTAAATGATTTTTAAAGACAAAATCGTAGTAATGCTTCTTTATTATAATAATTTTGTGTGATTTAAATATTGATATTATGCACAGTTTAAATTAATATAAAGATAATATAAATTCGCTTTAGAATCAATCTACACATGAGCTTAAATGTTCAATTCTCTCAATAGTTTTATCAACCGTATAAACTAACTTCAAAACTTTTACTTGCACTGATGTATTAAGACTTTTTCCTCTTTCATAGACAGCTATTTTCTGTTTACTGTATAAATTTGATTAAACTCTTAATATTTTTCAATCTCGGAATATTCTGCAGAAGAGAGAAGTAAAATGTGTGAGAAATCAATCGCAGTTTCACTCTTTTCTCAGCATGTGATTGGCTGTTCGCTGATCTGATGTCACACCTGGAACTCCTAAACTCATGATCAAAGCCTGAGTTAACAGAGAGAGTTGATAATCAGCATCATGGTACCAACAAAGCCTGGTTGGATTGGTTTTGTCAACTCAACTACTCTTGTAACCCTAGAGTGTGAGGTTGGCTGTGGGAGATATATGGCGACTGGACACTGCTAAAAGCTCAAACCACTTTCATGGTGCCCAAAACCCAGCGGTGGCGCAAACTAAACCGAAACATACCAAAACTGGCTTTCACTTAAATTTGGGTACTCTGAGAAGAACTAGGCTATCTAAATATATATATATATATATATATATATATATATATATATATATATATATATATAATAATAAATCCTGAAATGAGACCCTAGCAAAATTCTTTATTGTAAAAAAAAAAAAAACAACTACAAAGGGTAAAATATGGTTCATTTAAAATATGAAGCAATCAAACATAACACTGATTCATGATTAACACAGCTGAAATTCTCACATACTTAAAAAAAAAAATTGGTTAAGACAATTTAATGAGATTTACAGTACAAAAACCTATTTACAAGTAATTTTAAGATTATTGTACACTATATACAATGACTACATGGACCTTATAAACTGTAGTTTTACAAATATATGCATATTACAAATGTTATATACACTGTATAGACATACATGTAACTGAAATGTGATTAATGCTCTGATGTGGAAAAACTTCTTGAAGATCTCTATTATATTCTGAATAACACAAGTCTTTTCTGCCTCCTGTCTGGACCTCTCTGATCTTTGCTTCATAAAATCGCTGATACTTGGCCTTTTTACTCTTTTAGTCTGATTCAGTCGTTCCAGCTCTTTGATCTTCTTTCTTTCTCCTGTTCAGATGCTGTTAGTGTCTCTATTCTCTCCTGTAGTTTCCTCATTTCTTCAGTGAATTTGGATTCAAGTTCCCTCTCTTTATCTTCCAGTGTCTTCTTGTACAGTTTCTTCAGTTCCTCTTCTTTAGTTTTCAGCATGAGATCAACTTCCCGGTAAGAGTCACTGGTGTAAAATCCTCCTCCATTATCAGAGACCATGTCGTCTATCTTCTCCAGCAGCTCCACAACCTGATTACGGTCCTCCATGTCTTTATTGTTGAACACGTGATATCTTCCTCCACAGCGACTCAGGATTTCTTTGAGATCATCACTGTCTTCAATGAATATCTTCAGATAGAGCCATCTGTCAGTTGATCACCGTGTGTGAAGAGGATGAGTGTGTGTTTATCTGCTTCTTCTCCAAATATAGCTCTGATCTTCTCCACTGAGAGTCTCTCTTCTTCAGCGAATGAATCCAGTTTAATGACCAGGATGATGGCGTGAGGTCCAGGTGCCGTCATGTTTATACACTTACTGATCTTCTGTTTCAGGAGATCCTCCTCTACAATATCAGTGTCAAACATACCTGGTGTATCCACGACTGTGATTTCTCTTCCAGCCACTTCTTCAGACTCTTTCCCACACTCTTTAGTCACAGATGAAGGGCTTTTGGCGGCTCTGAAGGCTTTTCTGCCCAGGATTGTGTTTCCAGAAGAGCTTTTCCCTGCTCCAGTCCTTCCCACCATCACCAGTCTCAAACACACTGAACAAGAGTGACACAAAATCAGAGAGAGAGAGAGAGAGACATAAACTAAAATGAACTGATTGTGAATTAAGTCAAAAACATTTGTGAACGTTTATACTCACTATCCGGAGGATTCACATTAAAGCTGCCCCTTCTACCTACAAAAAGAGAAACTATTTTATTAATTTCCTTTATTTTACTAATTAAAACGTTCAAAACAGAGCAAAATACTTTTTTGATTGAATACAAAGACTAGCAAGCGATTCATTCCATAAGAAGACATCTGATTAGTTAACAGTTGTCATGTGATCAACATCTCTTTGCAGCATATAACACTCACCAATACATTTCCAAATTAAAATCCACCATTTAAAGTCTTTTATACTATTTATAAAGTAGTGAACAGTCCAGATTTAATGCTGCTTGACTCGGTCGTTTGTTTTATAGGAATTCACAGCACGTTTTGTTGCTATTTCAACCATGGACCTACTTCATTTTTCAATGTTTGCAATTGCTTTACAGGAATCCTCTGTTAACATAAATCATAATTAAATAACTGACAACACGAAGTGTAAGTAACGATGAAGAAAAGCTCTAATAAATGCAGGCTGTTTCTGAAATGGAGGTAAACAGCCTCGCTGAAATCGAAAGTAAAACAGACTGAAGACTGGAGAAAACTCACTTATCTGTTAACGCATTAATTTCGATCACCTTTAGTCTAAATTTGTTAATAAAGGCAGAAAGTTACCTGCTGTGTCTGTTGTGGGGCTTGAGGAGGCCATTGTTCAGATTTATATGCGTCTCTCGCGCTGTTAATGACGAATCTCTCCGGCGCGAGCGCTGTGATTACCCGGAAACAGGAAACAAGCGAAAATAAAAGGCATAAGAATTAATTCTGCTATATAGTTCAATCTAGGGAGCCTGGGTGTAAGATATAGCGGAGTAGTGCTAACTTATATGATTTTATGTCGAGAGCTAATTATCATAGGCTAATATTTCCTTCTTTTTCCATTTTTGGTCCTGACGTTTAGGGGAGTAGCACTACGGAGCCAATGAAGGGACAAAAAGCAATGAGACGGGAGGCAACATTTTTGCGTTCTCTCACAAATGATTTGAATTTTACAGAGCCCCTAAAGGGACATGTTTGTAAAAAAAAAACAAACAAATTAGTTAAGGGAGAAAAAAAAAAACTATGAGAGGAAAAAATATATGCCAATGCTTTTGCGTTCTCCGCAGATGTCCCCTGTGAAAAACTTAGCAGTTTTGCTAAGACAAACAAAAATAGCTCAAAAGTTTTGCGAGCGAATGCAAAAGTTTCTTGGAGGAAATCAAAACATTTGTGAGAGAATGTAAAAAAAAAATTCTCCAAGCCCAGGTAACAGAGAATATTTCTCAAGTTTATGCCAAAACATTATTAAAAATGTCTTGACAAGATTAATTATACATTTTTTCTTTTGCAACTCGACTTAAAGTGTTAGTTCACCCAAAAATGTAAACTCTGTAATTACTCACCCTCATGTTGTTCAACCCCGTAAGACTTTCGTTCATCTTCGGAACACAGTTTAAGATGTTTTTGATCAAATCTGAGAGCTGGATGACTCCTACATAGGCTTCTTAAGGGATTCGAAATTGGCTGGCCCAAAAGTTATTAAAGACATCGATAAAATAGTCAGAGTGATGACAGTGGCTCAATCTTAAGTTTATCAAGTGACCATACTTTTTGTGTGCAAAAAAAAAAAAAAAAAAAAAATTACGACGTTATTCAACTATTCATTTCCTTCTCTGTTGGCCTCCATATTTCACGTAGAACAGCACAAGCTTCTAGGTTGTTAGAACATTAAACACTAACAGATCTCTCAAAATCTCAGCATCTTCACTTATTACAATCCAGTTTGACTTTATTTCTTTCATACTAAATTTCTTATTGAGAATTAACAGAAGTGTCTTATTGTAAAATAAGTGACTCCTGACTTTACGGCATTTAACTGTTGAGATATAATGCACATAAATAGGTGCCTGTTGAATTTGAAAAGACTAAAGTATTTTATATTCATATATTCAGAGAGGATTTATTTACATAAGACTCTTTTAATGAATAAATAGTAAAGATAAAGTACTGAAATAAACTGGCCAAAACTGGCCGTCCCTAAGGTCAGAGGTCCTGTCCCATATGTTCCTGAAACGTCACCCACAACCACGTTAGACATTTATATTTTACTCATGGAATAGGTTCAATGGAAACACATGGCTCAGACTACCTAATCTTCACTAATGATTAAAATTTCCATAACAAAGTCTTTCTTTGGTCTCATTAAACTATAATAATGTTTGTTCCATGGCAAAAAAATCATTTTGGCTGAGGGCAAAGTGAAGTTTCATAACATTATATATTTAGGCTATTTAACTTTAACTATGCAGCCTATTAGAGAGCTTAATTATGTTTGAATTATGTGCCTTATTTCTCATTGTAGCTTCTATACCATTTAGGCTAGATATTATTGATCATTAAAACTGACATTTATCAAAAAGAGACAAGGTTATATATATGTATATATATATATATATATATATATATATATATATATATATTACATTACCTTCAATATACAGTATGTACAATAAAATAAAATGACACAACACTGTCTCTGTTTGTTAAATGTCAATAGAAATCAATAATGTTTCATGTTTTTTAAAATGAAAACAAAAAGATCATGTTCATTTTGTTATATGCAGTGAAGTGTACGCGTTGCCTGAACCACATGAACATAGGCTGATATGACGATTGTTGTTACACTTTACATCAAAAGCATTGTTTATCTGTTTAATTGCACTTAATCTGTAATGTTTGGCCACATCTTTATGATAGAAATGCTACAGCCACAGTAATTTTCTTAAACAAGAATGTGGGCATCAGAACATGCAAACTTAAAGACGGGGTTTAAACTTTTATTTTGAAACCTTAACCAACAATTTGCATATTTAGAAATATATATGATGCATATCTCCTGTATTGTAGCCGTATGTTTTTAAAATAGTGTCAAAAACAAGATTTTGTATTTGTGAAGGAAATGTAAGAAAGCAATATGTCACGAGACCAGGCAAAATAAACAAACACATCAAGTGAGTTTTGATCATAGTCATATATATATATAGTGAAACACCATACATTACTACAATACATTGAGGTCTGACTTCAAGAAAATAATATTTCCACGCGAATGAATGCGTCATTCCTGGTAATGCGCTGACTTTCCTGTCCCAATGATTTATTTACTCAGATTTTCTCTAAATGAGTCACATATTTATAATAAATGGCTTAAATTGAACAGTAGATTAGTCTTTACCATTTAAACACAGATAAATCATTAAAATAAACCATGAAACTGATAAAAAACACAAAATATTTTTAATTATGTTATAGACTAGGCTAAATTGCCTCTAATCATACATATAAACCATGTGAAAATACAGGTCTTTTTCTTAAAATGTTCTTCAATTACTGCGTCCCTGAAGTCATCTTCCACCCTGTTAGTATGAACTTTTTTGCCTTCCAAATTCGGCTGCAATTTCATTTGAGACGATTTTCAAGAAGTGACTTCAACTTCATTTTCAAGTCTTCATTTTTAGAGAAGAAAGCTTCAACTCTCACTTCTAATTTTTTTTTGTTAGTCTTTGAAATGTTATCCTGCTTGTCCCACCCTTAAGCTTCCACCCTGTTAGGCTATGATTTGGAGAATGTTTGTTCTATCAAAATATTGTAAAAACAAATCTGATATAGAGTTATAAAGTTCTGTTCATCTGTAGAGGGTTAGCTAGCTAAATGTTGATCACTCTAAAGCAAGCTATGGCTAACTTAGCTCAGAATCTTCCACCCTGAAACATATTCATCAAAAATAGTTTTGTTTGTTTCAAGAAGAAAAAACAAATCTAAAGATGGTATAAGGGACATGTACGTCCAAGAAAAGCTCATTATTGTTTAACATTTACATTATTAACATGTTGTGATAACCATGTGTCCGTAACAGGTGGAATATTTCAATGGACAAGTGTCTGAACAATCTACCCATAATTATTATTAAAGATAGTGATTTTGGTAAAATGCTAACAACATGAAAATCATGTCCTTTTTTCCACAACACTTATGAAGCCAAAATGTCACCGTCAGGAATGACCCGAATACTAATGCAATCACAGCAACCTAAACATATACCTGTGAGAATGATGTTCTTATGCTGTTTTACCCAAGTGTCACATTTTTCAACACAGTGGACCATCAGTAATCAAAGCTAGCAGGTATGACATTGATTCTTCTGTCTTAGTAAAACATGTGAATGGAACAGATGTGGTTGAGTTCAGGACTGAAAGTCTCACTGCAAGAACAATTAGTACAATCACAACTACTACAGCCACACATACAAGAATGATGTTCCTATGCTGTTTTACAAAGTGTTTGAGCCCACTGTCTCTTCTCTCTTCATATTCTCTCTCTCACTCGTGTCTCTGTCTCTCTTCTGACTGTCTCTAATCTCATTCTGTGTTCTCTCTCTCTCTCCTCCTCTCTCTCCTCTCAGTCTCCTTCATCATGTCGAGATGTGTAGCAGGAGTTTGAGCTCTCAGATATCAGTGTGTCGATCTTCTGCATGAGTTCAGTCACCTGTCCTCTGTTTGCTGGAGCTTTAATGTTAAACTCTTGATATCTCCGACCACATCGGTTAATAAAATCAGATAATTGAGGATTCATCCTGATCATTTCTGCTAGTGTCCTCATGTGTCTCTGACCTGCATGAGTGAAGAGCACTACAGTAAATCTGAGAGCATCTGCACCAAACTTCTCTCGAACCAACCAGTGAAATCCATCTCCTGCTCAGTGAAAGTGCTTAAAGACAGAAGAAGCAGGATCACATGAGCTCCTGGTGAACATAATTCAAGGCTTTCTTCAGATCTGAGTCTGAATCAAAGGCAGTGTGAGTGGAGAAGATGAAGTCTGGAGTATCTATGACTGTCACTCTCCTGTTATTAACATCACCAGTGTGTGTCTGACAGGATCTGGTCACCCGATGAAGAGCTCATTTTTGACTCGAACACTCCATCATTAAAGATGATGTTTCCTATGGCGCTTTTCCCAGATCCGGTTTTACCGATCAACAGCAACTGAAGATCTTCACCAACATCATCTCCTTCTCCTCTCGCCTCTGTGTTCTCAAAGCTCTAAAACACAGAATGTTAGATGTTAGATTAAACACCTATACTGTACATATGCTTGTTAAAGTAGTAAAAGTGTTGCTCACCCTGATATTTCATGGTCCCTGTTTGCTTCTTCAACAACACTTTATCCAAGATATATTCACCAACACTAAACACCAACAAAAACATTGCATTTGATTTCTGTAAATTGTTTGTTTCTGTCTTACAAATATAAGACACTAAAACCAACAAAACATTCACGGGTTCACTCGTGGGCCGGATGGGGCTGGATTTGTCCAGCCTCAGTCACCCTGTTTACTAATAACATTGTAGTACTGTAACATTGAAATCTGTAAATAGAAAGTGAGATCTGAATGTGAACACTGCAGTATGATAAGCTATTCAGTTTGTGTGATTGGCTATTATAGTTATCTAAAAAAAAGCTCTTTGACTGCTGATACAACAGCAATCAATCAGCTGTGCGAGAGATAACGATGAGATGCTAGCAGATTGAGTTAAAGACCAATCAGCTTCTGCCATCTAGAGTTTAGAGACAGAACTGTGTTATTAATACAGTATAAGTGTTTTTGTTATGCTCCTGTTATCGAGCTCCACTTTTAAGTGTTTCAGGACTTTTATGTTGAAGTGTTTCTGTTCACACTGTTTCCTTGTTCACTTCCTGTTTTTAGTTCCTGTCTCTCCTGTTGCTTTGCACCTCTTCCAAAATGTGTTACTTCCCTATTATATGTAAGTACTAGTAAGTGGGGAAAAAGTTAAGTAGTATGTCTGAATTCACAGAACTAGGGCGTAAAGTTCCCGGTTGACCCACTTCTTGACACTGAGATTATAAAGTGTGCATTTGTTTCCAAACCAGCCCCACTCCGAGCAGGACTCAAACTCTCGGTCGTCAGCATGAGACATGCGAATAACAAGGATCCTAAAGACCATAATCTGTTGCATCAGTCGCTAGTGTGCCCCTTGAGGTTTACTTGCACAGCTCTCTACCAGCTGATCTTCATTACACATTCGATGGACACTTTACTATCCAATGAGGCAACAAAGAGCATTTGTGAATGGCAGTAACCCATTCACCTAGCCTGGATGCCAGCCCCAAACTCCGCCCACAACATTTTTGGACGGAAAGTTCGATTCTGAACTCGATCCATTAGGAGTAATTATGATTGGTTCAGGAATCATTCGGGCCAATCAAATTGCCAGGGCGGGCTTTAGGCCCTGTTTACACGAGAACGCTCGCGGGTGGAAACGTAAAAATATTTTATCGGATGTGCCTTCGTTACACGGCAACGGCGGTTTAAGAGGCTTGAAAACGCAAAAAGTGAAACCACCCTCCTGAGTGGAAATCTTAAAACGCGCTCCACCGTCGCGTTTCTGTGTAAACGGTAAAAGCGCAAAAGTCTGCTTGACAATGAAGGTTGTACGCAGGCACGTGGACTTGGTGTTGCTGTCAGTATGCACTCCTAGCCACCTGGAGTGCATACTACATTGAATTTCTCAGACATTTGCGTCACCATTTGCACGCGAATTTCCCACACAAAACGCTCGTCTAAACGCAGAATAAAAAATGATGACGCAACGCCACTTTTGCGTTTTCTCTTTGAGAATCGTTTCCGTGTAAACATAGCCTTATGCGATGATGGACAGGTGATCTGCAAGTAATCATCACGCGTCATCAACGAGTGCTTAACTGGTTTCCCTCAGAGATGACTGCAGCTGGAGCAAATTGAGATGTATAGATTCCGCTGTTCGCGTCTGTTGTGAAATAAATCGGACAGAGCATTAATTTTAATAGACAAACACAAAACTGCAATCAAGGCATTTGTCAATCGGAAAGATATTTTTGCCGTCCCACATGATTCGGGAAAAGTGTAACTTATCAGCTGGCTCTGACGGTTGCTAAGAAGATGGGACGTAATGAAAAGCCTGTGGTCGTTGTGGTTTCTCCTTTGGTCGCACTCATGAAGGAGTAAGTGAAAAGAAGCAACACTCGTTATTTAACTTCTAAAATAAGTAAAGTTAGGCTACGTTCTGTATTTGACAACTGTATGCAAAGTAGCTGACTTACTGCGTTGCTCTGATTGGTTGTAGGTTTACCGACTATCCAATTGAGTGCAGAGTTGTTGTTTTTCCTGGTTCGGTTAAGACACGCCTCATAATCAAATCCAGACGGAGGGGTTTCAGACTCATCTTCCGATAGGAAAATGAGTATTGACGAAGTCAGGCTACCATTAACCTTCAAATTGCGAAAAAATGTAATTTCTAATTGAAAATACGGCCCATGGAAACTTGTCAATTTCGCAAAAAAACCCATATATTGCAAAAAAAATTTACGCATGAGGTGGTTTTTCAGGCAATTTGAAAAATAAATATTTTACAAAACTGCCATGGAAACAATTTTTGTGCTTTTACAGTCACCTGACGTCGAAGATTAGGTGTGTTTAGACAGAAGACAACCACGAGCTCTTCATTAAACTCATAGACAAAAGTATAAGGGAATGCTGGATTCTAAACCACTGAGAAATCCCAATCAAGATCTTGAAGCAGAAATGAGGGAGAAGAAACTCTGCGTATATGTGCCGCTCACAGTATAAAGGTCTCTCCTTGCCATGTTGGAAAACACACGTCTCCATCCATGAATAATAATGACTAGTGCGGTGGCTGCGATATACGTAGACCTAGCAACAACAGTAGGCGTAATTTTTGGTATGACAATTTACGTTTCAAGCTCACATGATGAAAAACATGGCGAAAGTACAGTACGTCCATATTACATATAGAACATATATTTAGTAGACTGTGAAGCAATTATTTACAGCATTCATGTTAATCTAGTCCCATCTACATTACAATCTTGTATAACCCTATAATTTAAATAAAACCTTATATCTACAGGCAAATAGGCCGAGTTTAAAGTTATGGTTCGTTTTAGGTTATTATTATCCAAAACCGAAAGCATACGCATACCTAAGCCTTAAAACAAAAACATTTCTGTATATGTCCTAGTAGGCAATTTAAGATTTCACATACTTTCAGTAGCTTACAATGAATGTGTTAAATATACATTGATATGAATATAAACTTACAGATACGATCACGAACGATAGATGTCAGATGTTCTGCGTCAGGAGTTTGCAGCAAAATGTCCGTATGTTCCTTTCACTTTCAACAGTGGCTCTGAATCGTGTGACGCTGTTTGTCTGCAACAGGAGGCGCTGTGATTCCATCAGGTGAAGCAGCGAATGAAATCACTGAACCATTTCACAAGATGTAAAAAGTGTTGTTTACATCTTGTGAAATGGTCTATAGGCTTATCATTAAGCTTAAACATTTGTTTACCCATGGTCTATAGGGTAAATCCGGCCTGAGTGAAAAAGGAATAATGTGGACTACAGGCAGCCAGTGGTTATGGCCACACTCTAAAAAGAGATGTGTTAAAAATAACACATATTAGTGCAGTGTGCTCAGGGATAACACATGTTGTGTCAAATTTAGCACAATAAATGTGTAAGTCATTTTAACACAGAGATTGTGTCAGGTAATTATTACATACTCAGATATAATTTTAAAAATAAAGCGAAAGGGGCAGATGTAGAAATATTAATCAATAATAGAGATTACAGGAATGCATGTGCACACAAGTACAAGACAATGTTTCAAGCTCAATGACTGGACAGACTCACTGTGCAGTACATTATTCAGTTATTCACGCTTCAACCCATAATTGATAATGCTGCTTTTGACAAAAGTTCATGAAGAGATAACAGTTAACAGAGTTTGCACTTTGAATTAGATTAAAATATTGTGTGTGGTTTATCAGCTGGAGTGATAAACCACACTTTATAGGAGGACAAGAACTTCCTTTTACGGTGTTAGCAGGATTAGCTGGAGCTGCTGGCGCAATACAGTGAAGCTTATGCTTTACATAATGTCACCTTAACGAGAGAGTCATTGAAATCATTAAAGGACTCCGATGAACAATGAACATTTGGTCTAATAAAACATTGGTACCTAGTCAATCGTTCTCTGAGATTTGTTTTCATGATAATCGAATGTACAGAGAGTTTTATCTCTAAAAACTTGTTTACAGCGTATAATGCTAGTACTGGGGGCATTTACTAAGTAAAAGAAATCGATTCATTTATACCACTAACAATGCTCAAAATAGCCCCACACTAACACAGTAACATAATGAGGGTCTATACATGCAGAACGAAGCATTGAGAACTTTGTAAGTGTACAGACCGTTTAATAAGAAGAATACGTTATGAAGACAGTTCACTTCATGTATACAGACAGGAGCCGTCTTAGAAAATAGTCTCGATAAGTCGAAACACACGAAGACGTCGGATACTGAGTGATCTGGGGTCTCATTTATAAAGCGTGCGTACGCACAAAACGGGGCTGGAAACGTGCGTACGCCAGTTTTCACGCAAAGTTTGTGATCTATAAAAACAAACTTGACGGGAGAATGTACGCACCTTTAAGCAAACTTTGAGCTGTGCGTACGCACATTCTGGAGACACCGATGGTGAGCTGTTAAATGTCTTTTTGGTCACTTTTAGACCGAAAATCTAAAGAAAATGATAGCCAATTATCTATAGGCTACAAAAAGAAAATAGCCAACAAATAAAATTTCACTCACCAAGCCAATCACTTGAAGCCAATATCCATCCCTTCTTAAGTGTCCGCGCCAGCACGCACTTGGGCCGTTTAGTGAAACTGACACACATAATCTAACGGCAGATGAACCGTAAATCTTCATGAATAGGCTAATAAATACAGTGCACGTTCTCAATAACAGTTTAAATAAATGAAATAATGATTTAAACTATGTTTTACTTCTGATATAAACATTTAAATTAAATATGCCATTCTCATTAATGGAGTTAAACACTTAAACTACATGAAATCGTTAATGAGAAGTTACAAAAAATATATATTCAATAAATAGAAATATATATTTGTTGTGGATGCAATGCTTTTCAACACTTTCCCTCTGGCATGCAGTGTTTTAACGTTTCATCTAGAGATAATTGCTAATCATGATAATATTGTCTGAGAAAATAATAATTGTGACACGGCACATCTGTATTTTCATATTTTCCTAACGTCTATCGTTACGTCTATGTCTACGTTAACATGGTATCACGTGGATGAATAATCACATGCAAATGATATGCAGATGAGGATATGCATATTTAAACTAGGCGTTGTAAGCTCCATATATGGTTATTTTGGGGAGGAGACGCATGTGCGCGCATTCTTCCTCTGACTGGGATTTACAAAGGGAATTCTGCGCAGGTTCTGGCGTACGCACGGTTTTATAAATCTGAATATTTTTGGCGTACGCCATTTTGCACTTCGGGCGTACGTACACTTTTAGTAAGGATTCTACACACAGTTTTATAAATGAGACCCCTGAACTGTATGAATTTCAGCGAACTTCTGAACTGTATGAACGGCGTTCAGAGATCAGACTAATCTTCGGCTAATGATGCTCCTGACCCCGGCAGAAGAGCTGACCCTTGGGTTGAATGTGAATTGGCCTGTTGTGAAGGGCATCCCTGGGTTCAGCTCTTCCAGACCCACATCAGGGACCAGTGGCAGCAACACCTTCATCACTTGTAAATGAGCTTTAAATTATCTTAGTACACTGTGAAATAATTCGTTGCTGCATTAAATTAAGTAGACCTATAATCCAAAGTGGCTGGTTTAGACATTTCAACTGTTCAATCTTGAGTAATGATAAATTGCTTTGACTTGTGAAAGTAAAAACTGATTAACTTATGTTAATGTAAAAATAATATTTTGCCATGAGTTATTAATCACATTTCCCCCAGTGTAGTTCATTGTAATGACATTGTGTTTTGCACTCGTTTGTGCAGTTTTACACAAACACTTGTATCTGTTCCCAAGCAAGTGCTGGCTGAAGTATGCGCAGTAAGTGGACTTTCTCTAACTTTACATCAAAACAAAAGAAAGTATAAAACTTTGTAATACCCATTTGTTTCCATTGCACTGGACAGTGAAGAAACCTTCTCAGATGTCTGTCCATTGGAGGAAGACTACCTGCAAGTGCATACATAACTTTACTTGATTTATACTTGTGTGCCTATTATTTCTGACTGGAATATGAGTTGCAGGAGTCCACATGTACAGAAAGTGGGCAGGTGGGCAGTGTATAGCCAACTTTTCCTTTATTTGCTGCATGGGGCATGTGACACAAACGTCTCACGAATGACAAGAGGTAGGTGTATGTTCCCTATATAATAGGAGTCTTCAACAGAACGGGCAACATTTTCATAGTAATATCTAATATTTCATAAGATTATTTATATGTTATTTGTTTCCCTATTCCCCACTTGTTGTGTATCCCAAATGCCTGATAAACATGATGTAATTCCTGATAACACCTTCTACAAATCAATACCCTGTTCTGTAACAGAAAGTCATATTCTGACCATAAAATCTTCCTGAGATATTGATTTATAACACACAATTTGGAGAATACTTTAAATGATAATTACAAAAGATTGCCATATTTCCTGAAGAATGCTACATTTGATCACTAAATTACTGTCGAGCATTTTCAAAGAAGTTGAGAAGTTGTTGTA
Source organism: Hybognathus amarus (assembly GCA_030378365.1). Taxonomy (NCBI): domain Eukaryota; kingdom Metazoa; phylum Chordata; class Actinopteri; order Cypriniformes; family Leuciscidae; genus Hybognathus; species Hybognathus amarus. The sequence goes on from JAQIUQ010000699.1 coordinate 16,042, forward strand.
ATGGTGAAACCTCCAAACATTTGATTCCTCGAAAAGCCCTGAATGTGCTCTTTTGAACTGTCAGAGGAAATTTCTCATATTACAGTGAACAAAAGTATTTTCCTGGGTCCCATGAGAATGATATACAGTAAAAAATCATAAAGAAATCAGAAATGAGAAAATCAATAAAACTCATTATGAGTAAGCCTCTGTTACTGCAAGGATGAGATGATTCTTGGCCCTGCTCATACATGGGGCCAAATAGGAAATCTCAGCTACCTCTCTCTCAGCTATAACAGGCTCATCAACCCTAGTGGTAATCCTAACTTTTATTTACAACAGCCACACCACCAATACCACCAATAGCAGCTCCAAAAGCAGCTCCTACAACAACAGCTTTAAAACATGCTCCAATAATTACTCCTAGAATACCTCCACCAACTGCACCAAGTGCAAAAGCTGCCAGACAAAAATAATCGGGTGGTTAGAAATGAACTTTGGTAGATCAAACTTCTGTTGAGCAGGGTCATCTCTTGGTCTCTGTTTCCTCTCTTCCTTCCTCTCGTCTGCATCTCTGAGCATCTTCATAGATCTGATGACTGTAGTGTCCTCCTCCATTCTGCTCTATCATTGTGTCAATCTTCTTCAGTAGATCATTCACCTGATCTCTGTTATTCACATCTTTATTGTTGAAGACGTGATATCTGCCTCCACACTGATCAACTAGATCTCTTAATCTTCTGTTCCTCTCAATGAGTTTCTCTACAAACTTTCCTTCTAGCTGATCTTCATGAGTGAAGAGAATGATGGAGTATTTTAACACTCCCTTACCAAACATCTTCTCAATCATCTGAGGAATCTGCTGCTCATGTTCAGTGAATCTGTCATCTGCTCTGTAACATAATGAGAAAAGCGTGCGGTCCAGGACTGGATATATAAACACTTCTCGCTATCTCTGTCATTAACTCTTCAGTTTTCAGCTCTGTGTGATATAGTCCAGGAGTATCAACTACAGTCACAGATCTGCCTGAAACAGTGGCGTGTTTCGCTGAACATTCAGTGGTTACTGAATTTGTGCTCCTTATGGATATAAACTCTCTCTGTCCCAGTATTGTGTTTCCAGCTGCACTCTTCCCAACTCCAGTTTTACCCAGAAGAACAATCCGTCTGGATGAGGACTGGAGACTGGAGTGTCTGGTACAAAATCCTTTAGTATTTTTCTCATTAGTGGATTCGGCTTTCAGGTACTCTGCACCTTCTTCATTTCATGATAAAGAAAACAAAAAAATTAATATCATTTTAAATTCAAAGAATTTTGATTAAAAAGTTTAAAAAAAATATAATTTTTATTATATTAAAAATATTTTAGTAAGACTGTTATAAAAGACTCACCCTGAGTGCCGAATGTAAAACTTTAAGTATTTTCATAAGCAGCATTTTAACTTGTTCAGTGTGTCCTCTCTTCTCGTTGTTGAAAACATGATATCTCTGATTATATTTCTGAACGAGTCTCTTCAGTGGATCAGACAGATTAATGAACTCTTTTATAGTCATGTTTCCTCCTCCAGTTCGTCTCCTCTGGTGAAGAGAATCCAGGTTTTCTTCAAGCGCTCTTCTCCTAACAGCTTCTCAATCTTCTCCACAGTTTCTCTCTCTTTTTCAGTGAATCTGTCAGCTTTGATGACCAGCAGAAACACACAGAGACCTGATTCACATCTCTGAAGAACATTTACATTTATCATCTGCTGAATCTTCTTTTCACTCATCTCCTGTATCAAATAATCCTGGTGTGTCATAAACAGTGACTGGGAACCCATTAACAGTCCCAGATTCAACAGAAACATCTTGAGTGACAGATGTGGAGCTTCTCTTTGACATGAAAGCTTGCTCGTCCCAGCTATTGTGTTTCCTGCTGCACTTTTCCCAGCTCCTGTTCTTCCCAGTAACACCAAATTCAAACTTTGTGCCATTTTCAAGCTGTGGCCTAGAGATACAACGGTGCTGTAAGAAAAAGCACACACACATAACTAATCTTTCAAAGTTCTCTCTACCCCAGTGTTGTGTTCAACTCTAGGACATAATTACACCATTTTACCATTCCTACAGTTTAAAGTGAACAGCGCATCAAAACAATGGAGTGGTACATGCCTTATGAAGTAATATTTCCAATATATGAATGATCAATATATTAAATGGTTTATATTTGAAAACATGCAGACTAATATATTGTGTAAATAATATATGACAATATATTAAATAAGGAAGTGACGCTTTTACATATTGCTGAAAATAATATGACAATATATTTACTAATATATCATAATGTATGTAATTTTATATTCAGTAACACACTTTATAAATATATAGATATTTGTGATCAGATATGGTATTGCATGTGTAATATAATGCAAATATATTTACTCATGCAGCACAAACACAAAATAAATACTTTAATATATATATATATATATATATATATATATATATATATATATATACATTCACATTTATGTAGGAACATATGTGTGCAATATACACAATAAAGGATGAAACGTTTTGAATATTACATGTATGCTATTTTTATCTTCATTTATAAAAATGTTATATGTATCATAATAGCCATAAAAACCCCGGTGTTAAATTAACTCTCCTGGAGTTTATTTGGCTCCAGAATTATTTATTAAGCTCCGTAATTCGACAGTGCGCCCCAGCGGACGTGCGTCACTACACCGTTGAAAAGCGTCGGAAACAAGTAGAACAAAAATGGCGGAGAGATGAGAAAGGTTATTCTGTCAGTGTCAGTGACGATTTGCCATCATGGAATTTTCTGGCTGTATGTGATTAAGCGGGTGAGGGAAAACAGCCGCAATATCTTTAATTATAGACGTTTTAATTATTTAATTATAGCCTACATTTTAATTGTATTAGACTGCCCTAATAACGTTTGAAAATAAAAAAATGACATCACAACTTATCATTATAAAATCATTATTTATGTTATTAAAAGTTAAGAATTCAGGTTTGTTTATCCGTACCATAGCAACGCTAACTTCCGCTGGAATTGTCGGATGGGAGCCGTCCGTGGGTTTTCGCAAGAGTTAAATTTTTTGAACGCATCCGGATGACAAATGACCAATCCGGATGCACATCGGCTTCGAGTCGAGACCAGTTTCGAGACCCATTCACATGCGGTCTGTGAATCTCCATAGGAAATGAACGACTTCTTTGGGTCGTTTGGAGTACATCGTGAAAAGGATTTCAACTGCCAGTGTAGAAGGTGGCGATGTAAGGTTTTTGTTTGCCAATCATTTGACCGTTTTATCATCTGAACTGTTTTGTTCTCGTATTACAAATAATTACAGATTATTTTGTTAATTTTACATACACTGTGTATGTAATTTAAGAAACAGAAACGTGCTGTATAAAAATAAAGTAATTTTTCTGTATAAAAAAGTGAATTTGTCATTAATGTCATAATACTTAAAATAACAGTAAAAAATAAAATCTTCAGAAAATGGTCAATGACTGTCAGCTGCGGCTGCCAAACAAAAACCGTAAAGATAATGTAAAATATCCTAACTTAAAGAAGTTTATAAATTATTTTTTCTATCACTTTTACTCACGACATGCTACCTGGCAACATCAGATTCCATTCATTATGCTAAGATAAGGCGCTGCCAGACTATGACAATGCATGCACTGAGACAAAAATGCATTTGCCCACCTATCTAAATGTCAGGGAGACAGTGAAATGACCTCATTTAGTTTGTAGAAATTGCATTATTGTTAATTAAAAAGTAAATTTTCAGTGCTGCTACTTTACAGTAATGTTAATTTAGCTCGATGCCTTTTAGTAGAGACTATTTATATAGAGAGACATGCCACTTCCTCAATCCTTAATACAATAATATAGGGAAAACCGCGGTTGTATGCACTTGCCCCGCCCCTCCCGCTGGACAGCCAATCGTCTGCTTTTAACAGTCAAGCCGGAAACATCTGGTTTGGTCAGTTGAGGTCTGCGACAGCGGAAAACACGTTACTGTTTAAAAAGGCGGTAGATTTGATATGTGTGAGTTGTGTAAATATCAGACATCCCAAGTCTCCCAGAACTTCCGGGTGTCTCCCGCAGATTGATAGGGGCTCGCTGATGCCCGCAAATTAGCTTAGAATCTCCCCGAATCTGAGAGCGAGTGAGCAAGAGTGCGCACATAATGTGTTTCAAACTGTGTCAGCGCACAACAGAGAGCAACATTCTTGAGTTCGAGTAGAGTAACTCGACCAAGAATGTTGACACAAAATAAAACGTTACGCTTTTCTAAGCGTGTGAAGTGGAAAGGCGGTATACCACCTTGGAAGCACTTCGACTCAGCGCATATTTATATATGAGAAGGAGCTTATATGCAGTAATATCATCACTCGTGAAAAGTCCTCTCCCTCTCGGAGCGACTGATATATACTGCACCAGTCGAAGGGCTCCCAAACACTTGCTGTGGTATTCCGCCATACATTATAGTTATCCACTTTACACACGTTTTATTTGTTTTCACCATTCTTGGTCAAGACTTACTACTCTCGTGTAACTGTATTTAAATAGGGAAAAGTGGATGTGTTTGATCGCTTCTCTGCTTGGAATCCAAATGAATGAACTGGGCTAAGCTAAGTGCTAACGTTTCGCCGCATGTCTGTCAGTCATACAATGGAGTTATATGGGGTCCACCTAAAAGAGCATGCACAGAGAAGTTCCAAATTAAACACTGATTTAATGACTCATAAATGTAAGTACACATTGATGGCCTGAAGTACACGAAAACGAGTGGTTTGTGTGAGAAAACGAACAGTATTTATATTCGCTTTTACCTCTTGTAATCACAGCCACGTCCCAAGTACTCTGAGGGCGAGGGCGCTCTGAACCTTGACTTTCTTAAAAATATAAAAAATCATAATATTATGAATACAATTACTTGGCAAATAATCAGGTAATCTTCTTTTTGCAGCTCAGTATATATATAAATAAAAAATGTGTTCTATTTATTTTAATTTATAAACGTTTTTATATTTTATTTTTATTTCATTTAAACATTGCAGTGTGCTAAAAGTGAGTGGGCAAGAAAATGCTGTTCAATTGCAGACATGTTAACTTTTAGAGATAATTTAGATAAACTCAATGTAATTGAGGCAATCTATTGCTTGCTATGTTTTTAAGTAAACAAAATAAACATATTTTAAAACAATGACAACACAAACCAATAAAATTTAGTTTTGTTAACATAAAATTGTGTGGTTGTGTACTTTTTTACTTAAAGTTCTGTGAAAACTCAAAACTTTGTTATATTATTGAAAATAATTAAGTTGCCTTAACAGAAAACTGTAAGTCGTATTAGCTGCAAATATTTGAGTTGGGCTAAATGAGCACTTTAATTCAACTGTTATCAAAAGTTACAAGTAACAGGTTATCCAACTTTTAAAAGTTCTGGAAAATTGTGAATTTTAAGTTAATCAACTTAAAAATTTTGAGGCAATCGATTGCCTAGAAAAATCAGATTTGTTTGTCAAATTATTGTCACCATTGTTGCTGATGCCTACGCTGATTTTTGAAATGTCTGTAATTGAAAGTACTGTATTCGCAACAATGGTGACAATGAAAAACAAATCTTATCAATTCTGAACTCATAAGTGTCAGATAAAGGCTTTGTTGATTGTCACCATTATTGAGATGCATATGTTGATTCTTCATGCCTCCATACTCCAAATAAAATAAAATAGCTCAAAACTTTTTTGTATAATCTATATATATTGTTTAATTTCAGAAGAAATTTTCACTTTGCATAAAACTACAATTGTATGACCTCAGCTAATATGACTCAGATATTTTTTTAGGAGAGATCACAGAATCAGGTCATCATGTGACAACTATAGCATCATTAAGTGACCAACATTATCTGATGAAATTTTCTCCTGCATTTATTGACAGAAATTGTGTATCAAAACACAGTTAAAGCAGCCCGATAACAACTAATGTTAAAAAAACTCAATTGTCATGAACCCAACAAAAGCAATATTTGTAAAATGTCAGAAATAAAGTCAATCTGGTTAGTAGATATTTAATGTCTCTTCAGTCTGATTCATCTAAGACTGTGGCTGAAGTCAGTTATTGTGTTTCTCTTTCCTTCTGTGATTCTGTTAGTTCAGGCCCAAGCCCTGAAAGGGCGCAAGAGCCCTATTGTTTTCCTTCCGATTATTAGGGCCCAAGCCCTGAAAGGGCGCAAGAGCCCTATTGTTTTCCTTCCGATTATTATTTTTTTTTATTTTTTTTAGGGCCCAAGCCCTGAAAGGGCGCAGAGCCCTATTGTTTTCCTTCCGATTATTTTTTTTTTTTTTTTTTTTTTTTTTTTCTTTTCTAGCGACTATTCGGGCACTTTTGGGGCCCTTAACATGCTCGAAAACTCTTGAAACTTTGCACACGGGTCAGAACCCGCGGCCATCAGAGCCGGGCTGAAGCTGGTACCCGGGCGTGGCAGGGCGGCTCGTCAGCGCCCCCTGGAATGGGGTCCGAACACCTGGTCCATAACTCAAACACACTTGCATGTAATAATATGAAACTCGGTACACATGTCGATAGCAGAATTTCATCTATACCTCGCGTTCTTGCTTTTTACCCCAGCCCAACAGGAAGTCGGCTATTGAGGTTTTTTTGTAAAACACACGCAATGAACTTTTAAATACTCCTCCTAGAGCTCTGATCCAAATTCGACGAAACTCGGTCAGCGTAGAAGTCAAGACATTGAGGATGAAAGTTTGTGTGGGGATTTTTGATATCTCGAACGGTTTGGCCGTGGCGAGGGAAACGAAACTATGGCGAGAAACGTGAAACAGGAAGTGTGTCATAACTTCAGCATACATTAACTGATCTGGATGAAACTTCAGCAGTGCGTTCGCTGTAAGAGGACGATCACATGGATGTGACTATTGTGAGTCAAAGTTATAGCGCCACCAACTGGCAGCAGGAAGTGTGTCACTTTCAAAATGCTTTGAAATCACCCTCTTATTTTTTACCCGATTTGCTTCAAACTTCATCTGTATAATGTACATACACGGCAGATGAAGACCTATGAATGGATTCTTGATATCTTTGAAACTGTTGCCGTGGCGACGCATCAAACTTTACCATTCTTTTAGGATGCATTCTTTTAGGGATTCGAACATTTGTCCATAAATCAAACACACGTGCATGGATTAATATGAAACTCGGTACACTCATAGATCACATCAGGCCAAACAACTTTCGTGCTCTAAGTTTTACGACAGTTCAAACGGAAGTCGGGAATTATGTTTTTTTTTTTAAATAATTGTCCTAGAAAAACATCAAATTACAACCCATGCTGTTACCAATCACCACCAAACTCGGTGTGCATGAAGTCAAGACATTGAGGATGCTATATTCCGGACGGATTTTTGATATCTCGAACGGTTTGGCCGTGGCGGATTTTTTGACTAAAAAAGGACACATAAAGTGTGTTATAACTTGGTTAGTTTTACTGACAGTTACAAAACTTGCCGTGTATATTGTTCTATTCAAGCCAAACAACTTTCTAATTAACAATAATAAGCTCAAACCCACAGAAAGTCAGATATTGTAGTTTGAATATGATCATGCTCTTTCTAAACCTAGGCCTGTCACACAGTCTGTGTGTGTGTGTGTGTGTGTGTGTGTAGGGGAGGGGGCTTAATCATTTCACTGTGTGTCTGGCCTGCTAAAGTAAATACATTTCTTAAGCCTGGTATTTTTTACATAAGTTTTTATTTTTATTTTTTTTATAAGTAAAGGCATATAACCTGTTTAATTGTAGTGCATTGGCAATAGTTTTATATAATTAGTGTATTAATTAAATTAACTTGGTCCATAAATCAAAAAAGTAAGTAAATAAATCAAAAAGGAAGTGTGTTAAAACTTCTGCATACATTAACTGATCTTGATGAAACTTCAGCAGTGTGTTCGTTGTAAGAGGTCGATCACATAGGATATGTGAGTCAAATATATAGCGCCACCAACTGGCAGCAGAAAGTGTTTCACTTTCAAAATGCTTTGAAATCGCACTCTTACTTTTACCCAATTTGCTTCAAATGTATTAACACACGCCAGATGAAGAGCTGTGAAAGCATTATTCAATATCTAAGATAATGTTGCCATAGCAACGCATCAAACTTTAACATTCCTTTTTTTTGATGATTTTGAGTCTCTTAGCGGCTTTGGGGCCCTTAATGGGTTTGAAAACTCTTGAAACTTTGCACACAGGTCAGATCCCACAGCCATCAGAGCCGGGCTGAAGATGGTACCCGGGTGTGGCAAGGGGGCTAGACAGCGCCCCCTGGAACGGGGTCCAAAAACTTGGTCCATAAATCAAACACGCTTGCATGTAATAATATGAAACTCAGTACACATGTCTGATCTCATCGTTTCATATATTCATATATTCTCCTCAAGCCGGACAACTTTCTAATTTACACTCATGAGCTAGGACCCACAGAAAGTCAGATATTTTGGTTTGAAAATGTTGAGTGTCTCTCTGAGCCTACACTTCTGTATGGCAAGCCCTTTTAACATTTAAAAGCTAAGTTTGACTATTCGTAATTAACATTGTAGATATCAACAACGTCTTTCTAGTCGTAATTACATTTTGGATAGTTTGTATTATCATTTAAGATATCTGTAACGTAATTGTGACTAGTCGAAACGAACAGTATAGAGTAATGGCAAACCGTTTTAACATTTAATCATTTTAACCTATCTAGTCTCGCCCACTCAGGCGTGGCAGGGCGGCTCGTCAGCGCCCCCTGGAATGGGGTCCGAACACCTGGTCCATAACTCAAACACACTTGCATGTAATAATATGAAACTCGGTACACATGTCGATAGCAGAATTTCATCTATACCTCGCGTTCTTACTTTTTACCCCAGCCCAACAGGAAGTTGGCTATTGAGGTTTTTTTGTAAAACACACGCAATGAACTTTTAAATACTCCTCCTAGAGCTCTGATCCAAATTCGACGAAACTCGGTCAGCGTGAAGTCAAGACATTGAGGATGAAAGTTTGTGTGGGGATTTTTGATATCTCGAACGGTTTGGCCGTGGCGAGGAAACGAAACTATGGCGAGAAGCGTGAAACAGGAAGTGTGTCATAACTTCAGCATACATTAACTGATCTGGATGAAACTTCAGCAGTGCGTTCGCTGTAAGAGGACGAATCACATGGATGTGACTATTGTGAGTCAAAGTTATAGCGCCACCAACTGGCAGCAGGAAGTGTGTCACTTTCAAAATGCTTTGAAATCACCCTCTTATTTTTACCCGATTTGCTTCAAACTTCATCTGTATAATGTACATACACGGCAGATGAAGACCTATGAATGGATTCTTGATATCTTTGAAACTGTTGCCGTGGCGACGCATTAAACTTTACCATTCTTTTAGGATGCATTCTTTTAGGGATTTGAACATTTGTCCATAAATCAAACACACGTGCATGGATTAATATGAAACTCGGTACACTCATAGATCACATCAGGCCAAACAACTTTCGTGCTCTAAGTTTTCGACAGTTCAAACGGAAGTCGGGAATTATGTTTTTTTTTTTTAAATAATTGTCCTAGAAAAACATCAAATTACAACCCATGCTGTTACCAATCACCACCAAACTCGGTGTGCATGAAGTCAAGACATTGAGGATGCTATATTCCGGACGGATTTTTGATATCTCGAACGGTTTGGCCGTGGCGGATTTTTTTGACTAAAAAAGGACACATATAGTGTGTTATAACTTGGTTAGTTTTACTGACAGTTACAAAACTTGCCGTGTATATTGTTCTATTCAAGCCAAACAACTTTCTAATTAACAATAATAAGCTCAAACCCACAGAAAGTCAGATATTGTAGTTTGAATATGATCATGCTCTTTCTAAACCTAGGCCTGTCACACAGTCTGTTTGTGTGTGTGTGTGTGTGTGTGTGTGTGTGTGTGTGTGTGTGTGTGTGTGTGTGTGTGTGTGTGTGTGTGTGTGTGTGTGTGTGTGTGTGTGTGTGTGTGTGTGTGTAGGGGGAGGGGGCTTAATCATTTCACTGTGTGTCTGGCCTGCTAAAGTAAATACATTTCTTAAGCCTGGTATTTTTTACATAAGTTTTTATTTTTATTTTTTTATAAGTAAAGGCATATAACCTGTTTAATTGTAGTGCATTGACAATAGTTTTATATAATTAGTGTATTAATTAAATTAACTTGGTCCATAAATCAAAAAAGTAAGTAAATAAATCAAAAAGGAAGTGTGTTAAAACTTCTGCATACATTAACTGATCTTGATGAAACTTCAGCAGTGTGTTCGTTGTAAGAGGTCGATCACATGGATGTGAGTCAAATATATAGCGCCACCAACTGGCAGCAGAAAGTGTTTCACTTTCAAAATGCTTTGAAATCGACACTCTTACTTTTACCCGATTTGCTTCAAACTTCATGTGTATAATGTAAACACACGCCAGATGAAGAGCTGTGAAAGCATTATTCAATATCTAAGATAATGTTGCCATAGCAACGCATCAAACTTTAACATTCCTTTTTTTTGATGATTTTGAGACTCTTAGCGGCTTTTGGGGCCCTTAACGGGTTTGAAAACTCTTGAAACTTTGCACACAGGTCAGATCCCACAGCCATCAGAGCCGGGCTGAAGATGGTACCCGGGTGTGGCAAGGGGGCTAGACAGCACCCCCTGGAACGGGGTCCAAAATCTTGGTCCATAAATCAAACACGCTTGCATGTAATAATATGAAACTCAGTACACATGTTGATCTCATCGTTTCATATATTCATATATTCTCCTCAAGCCGGACAACTTTCTAATTTACACTCATGAGCTAGGACCCACAGAAAGTCAGATATTTTGGTTTGAAAATGTTGAGTGTCTCTCTGAGCCTACACTTCTGTATGGCAAGCCCTTTTAACATTTAAAAGCTAAGTTTGACTATTCGTAATTAACATTGTAGATATCAACAACGTCTTTCTAGTCGTAATTACATTTTGGATAGTTTGTATTATCATTTAAGATATCTGTAACGTAATTGTGACTAGTCGAAACGACAGATAGAGTATGGCAAGCCGTTTTAACATTTAATCATTTTAACCTACTAGTCTCTATTTTCATGCTACTAGTACTTATTTTTAGATACTAGTATCTATTCCATTAAGTACTAGTACTTATTCATTAGCTACTAGTGCTTATTCTTTAGATACTAGTGCCTTTTCTTTAGATACTAGTGTTTATTCTTTAGGTACTAGTACCTTTTTAAAGATACTAGTACTTATTCATTAGACACTAGTCCTTATTTATTAGATACTAGTACTTATTCATTAGATGCTAGTCCTTATTCATTACATACCAATGCTTATTAATTAGTTACTAGTACTTATTCATTAGATACTAGTACCTATTAAATAGATACTAGTACTTATTCATTAGACACTAGTACTTATTTTCAATGGTGACTAGTAACTATTCTTTTGTTACTAGTCACATTTTTTCCATTGACTTCTATGGTGATCTGTCATTCAGATATCAACTATTCAGTTCTGACTAGTATGTTAGTATGTATTCCAATTGTGGAATACATACTAGTATGTATTCCAAAGCAGGGGTTACGTTTTTGCACGTCGTGCAGAATAACCCTAAAGGCACCAAGGTGGCGGTGCCACCGGCTTATATGTGTGTGTATATATATATATATAGTATATAGTATATATATATATATATATATAAATATAGCTGCGAGCAGCGATGGAGGGCCAAAGCCGGCGGTCCCGCCATCCCGGTGCCTTTAGGCACCGGGGTTGGGTGCCACCGGCTTGGGCCCGGCAATCGCTGCTCGCAGCTATATTTAGGGCCCAAGCCCTGAAAGGCGCAGAGCCCTATTGTTTTCCTTCCGATTATTTATTTTTTTTTTTTTTTTTTTTTTTTTTTTTTTCTTTTTCTAGCGACTACTCGGGCACTTTTGGGGCCCTTAACATGCTCGAAAACTCTTGAAACTTTGCACACGGGTCAGAACCCGCGGCCATCAGAGCCGGGCTGAAGCTGGTACCCGGGCGTGGCAGGGCGGCTCGTCAGCGCCCCCTGGAATGGGGTCCGAACACCTGGTCCATAACTCAAACACACTTGCATGTAATAATATGAAACTCGGTACACATGTCGATAGCAGAATTTCATCTATACCTCGCGTTCTTGCTTTTTACCCCAGCCCAACAGGAAGTCGGCTATTGAGGTTTTTTTGTAAAACACACGCAATGAACTTTTAAATACTCCTCCTAGAGCTCTGATCCAAATTCGACGAAACTCGGTCAGCTAGAAGTCAAGACATTGAGGATGAAAGTTTGTGTGGGGATTTTTGATATCTTCGAACGGTTTGGCCGTGGCGAGGAAACGAAACTATGGCGAGAAACGTGAAACAGGAAGTGTGTCATAACTTCAGCATACATTAACTGATCTGGATGAAACTTCAGCAGTGCGTTCGCTGTAAGAGGACGATCACATGGATGTGACTATTGTGAGTCAAAGTTATAGCGCCACCAACTGGCAGCAGGAAGTGTGTCACTTTCAAAATGCTTTGAAATCACCCTCTTATTTTTACCCGATTTGCTTCAAACTTCATCTGTATAATGTACATACACGGCAGATGAAGACCTATGAATGGATTCTTGATATCTTTGAAACTGTTGCCGTGGCGACGCATCAAACTTTACCATTCTTTTAGGATGCATTCTTTTAGGGATTCGAACATTTGTCCATAAATCAAACACACGTGCATGGATTAATATGAAACTCGGTACACTCATAGATCACATCAGGCCAAACAACTTTCGTGCTCTAAGTTTTACGACAGTTCAAACGGAAGTCGGGAATTATGTTTTTTTTTTTTAAATAATTGTCCTAGAAAAACATCAAATTACAACCCATGCTGTTACCAATCACCACCAAACTCGGTGTGCATGAAGTCAAGACATTGAGGATGCTATATTCACGGACGGATTTTTGATATCTCGAACGGTTTGGCCGTGGCGGATTTTTTTGACTAAAAAAGGACACATAAAGTGTGTTATAACTTGGTTAGTTTTACTGACAGTTACAAAACTTGCCGTGTATATTGTTCTATTCAAGCCAAACAACTTTCTAATTAACAATAATAAGCTCAAACCCACAGAAAGTCAGATATTGTAGTTTGAATATGATCATGCTCTTTCTGAGCCTAGGCCTGTCACACAGTCTGTGTGTGTGTGTGATTGAGTCTTTTGACACACAGTCTCTGTGTGTGTGTGTAGGGGGAGGGGGCTTAATAATTTCACTGTGTGTCTGGCCTGCTAAAGTAAATACATTTCTTAAGCCTGGTATTTTTTAAATAAGTTTTTGTTTTTATTTTTATAAGTAAAGACATATAACCTGTTTAATTGTAGTGCATTGACAATAGTTTTATATAATTAGTGTATTAATTAAATTAACTTGGTCCATAAATCAAAAAGGAAGTGTGTTAAAACTTCTGCATACATTAACTGATCTTGATGAAACTTCAGCAGTGTGTTCGTTGTAAGAGGCCGATCACATGGATGTGACTATTGTGAGTCAAATATATAGCGCCACCAACTGGCAGCAGAAAGTGTTTCACTTGCAAAATGCTTTGAAATCACACTCTTACTTTTACCCGATTTGCTTCAAACTTCATCTGTATAATGTAAACACACGCCAGATGAAGAGCTGTGAAAGCATTATTCAATATCTAAGATAATGTTGCCATAGCAACGCATCAAACTTTAACATTCCTTTTTTTGATGATTTTGAGTCTCTTAGCGGCTTTTGGGGCCCTTAATGGGTTTGAAAACTCTTGAAACTTTGCACACAGGTCAGATCCCACAGCCATCAGAGCCGGGAAGATGGTACCCGGGTGTGGCAAGGGGGCTGAGACAGCGCCCCCTGGAACGGGGTCCAAAAACTTGGTCCATAAATCAAACACGCTTGCATGTAACAATATGAAACTATAAGATATTAACTATTCAGTTCTGAGCTAGTATGTCAGTATGTATTCCAATATGTGGAATACATACTAGTATGTATTCCAAAGCAGGGGTTACGTTTTTGCACGTCGTGCAGAATAACCCTAAAGGCACCCAAGGTGGCGGTGCCCCACCGGCTTATACTACACACACATATACACACATATATATATACATATATATATATATAATACAGCTGCGAGCAGTCAATGAGGAGGCCAAAGCCGGCGGTACCGCCATCCCGGTGCCTTTCAGGCATCCGGGGTTGGTGCCAGCCGGCTTGGGCCCAGTCAGTCGCTGCTCGCAGCTATATTTTTTTCATTTTCTAGCGACTATCGGGCACTTTTGGGGCCCTTAACATGCTCGAAAACTCTTGAAACTTTGCACACGGGTCAGAACCCGCGGCCATCAGAGCCGGGCTGAAGCTGGTACCCGGGCGTGGCAGGCGGCTCGTCAGCGCCCCCTGGAATGGGGTCCGAACACCTGGTCCATAACTCAAACACACTTGCATGTAATAATATGAAACTCGGTACACATGTTCGATAGCAGAATTTCATCTATACCTCGCGTTCTTACTTTACCCCAGCCCAACAGGAAGTCGGCTATTGAGGTTTTTTTGTAAAACACACGCAATGAACTTTTAAATACTCCTCCTAGAGCTCTGATCCAAATTCGACGAAACTCGGTCAGCGTGAAGTCAAGACATTGAGGATGAAAGTTTGTGTGGGGATTTTTGATATCTCGAACGGTTTGGCCGTGGCGAGGAAACGAAACTATGGCGAGAACGTGAAACAGGAAGTGTGTCATAACTTCAGCATACATTAACTGATCTGGATGAAACTTCAGCAGTGCGTTCGCTGTAAGAGGACGATCACATGGATGTGACTATTGTGAGTCAAAGTTATAGCGCCACCAACTGGCAGCAGGAAGTGTGTCACTTTCAAAATGCTTTGAAATCACCCTCTTATTTTTACCCGATTTGCTTCAAACTTCATCTGTATAATGTACATACACGGCAGATGAAGACCTATGAATGGATTCTTGATATCTTTGAAACTGTTGCCGTGGCGACGCATCAGAACTTTACCATTCTTTTAGGATGCATTCTTTTAGGATTCGAACATTTGTCCATAAATCAAACACACGTGCATGGATTAATATGAAACTCGGTACACTCATAGATCACATCAGGCCAAACAACTTTCGTGCTCTAAGTTTTACGACAGTTCGAACGGAAGTCGGGAATTATGTTTTTTTTTTTTAAATAATTGTCCTAGAAAAACATCAAATTACAACCCATGCTGTTACCAATCACCACCAAACTTCGGATATGCATGAAGTCAAGACATTGAGGATGCTATATTCCGGACGGATTTTTGATATCTCGAACGGTTTGGCCGTGGCGGATTTTTTTGACTAAAAAAGGACACATAAAGTGTGTTATAACTTGGTTAGTTTTACTGACAGTTACAAAACTTGCCGTGTATATTGTTCTATTCAAGCCAAACAACTTTCTAATTAACAATAATAAGCTCAAACCCACAGAAAGTCAGATATTGTAGTTTGAATATGATCATGCTCTTTCTAAGCCTAGGCCTGTCACACAGTCTGTGTGTGTGTGTGTGTGTGTGTAGGGGGAGGGGGCTTAATCATTTCACTGTGTGTCTGGCCTGCTAAAGTCAATACATTTCTTAAGCCTGGTATTTTTTACATAAGTTTTTATTTTTATTTTTTTTATAAGTAAAGGCATATAACCTGTTTAATTGTAGTGCATTGACAATAGTTTTATATAATTAGTGTATTAATTAAATTAACTTGGTCCATAAATCAAAAAAGTAAGTAAATAAATCAAAAAGGAAGTGTGTTAAAACTTCTGCATACATTAACTGATCTTGATGAAACTTCAGCAGTGTGTTCGTTGTAAGAGGTCGATCACATGAGATGTGAGTCAAATATATAGCGCCACCAACTGGCAGCAGAAAGTGTTTCACTTTCAAAATGCTTTGAAATCGCACTCTTACTTTTACCCGATTTGCTTCAAATGTAAACACACGCCAGATGAAGAGCTGTGAAAGCATTATTCAATATCTAAGATAATGTTGCCATAGCAACGCATCAAACTTTAACATTCCTTTTTTTTGATGATTTTGAGTCTCTTAGCGGCTTTTGGGGCCCTTAATGGGTTTGAAAACTCTTGAAACTTTGCACACAGGTCAGATCCCACAGCCATCAGAGCCGGGCTGAAGATGGTACCCGGGTGTGGCAAGGGGGCTAGACAGCGCCCTGGAACGGGGTCCAAAAACTTGGTCCATAAATCAAACACGCTTGCATGTAATAATATGAAACTCAGTACACATGTTGATCTCATTCGTTTCATATATTCATATGTCTCCTCAAGCCGGACAACTTTCTAATTTACACTCATGAGCTAGGACCCACAGAAAGTCAGATATTTTGGTTTGAAAATGTTGAGTGTCTCTCTGAGCCTACACTTCTGTATGGCAAGCCCTTTTAACATTTAAAAGCTAAGTTTGACTATTCGTAATTAACATTGTAGATATCAACAACGTCTTTCTAGTCGTAATTACATTTTGGATAGTTTGTATTATCATTTAAGATATCTGTAACGTAATTGTGACTAGTCGAAACGACAGATAGAGTATGGCAAACCGTTTTAACATTTAATCATTTTAACCTACTAGTCTCTATTTTCATGCTACTAGTACTTATTTTTTAGATACTAGTATCTATTCCATTAAGTACTAGTACTTATTCATTAGCTACTAGTGCTTATTCTTTAGATACTAGTGCCTTTTCTTTAGATACTAGTGTTTATTCTTTAGGTACTAGTACCTTTTTAAAGATACTAGTACTTATTCATTAGACACTAGTCCTTATTTATTAGATACTAGTACTTATTCATTAGATGCTAGTCCTTATTCATTACATACCAATGCTTATTAATTAGTTACTAGTACTTATTCATTAGATACTAGTACCTATTAAATAGATACTAGTACTTATTCATTAGAC
Organism: Hybognathus amarus; assembly: GCA_030378365.1. Classification (NCBI taxonomy): domain Eukaryota; kingdom Metazoa; phylum Chordata; class Actinopteri; order Cypriniformes; family Leuciscidae; genus Hybognathus; species Hybognathus amarus. Next base: position 33,132 of record JAQIUQ010000699.1, read on the forward strand.
ACTAGTACTTATTTCAATGGTGACTAGTAACTATTCTTTTGTTACTACTAGTCACATTTTTTCCATTGACTTCTATGGTGATCTGTCATTCAGATATCAACTATTCAGTTCTGACTAGTATGTTAGTATGTATTCCAATTGTGGAATACATACTAGTATGTATTCCAAAGCAGGGGTTACGTTTTTACACGTCGTGCAGAATAACCCTAAAGGCACCAAGGTGGCGGTGCCACCGGCTTTATATATACATATATATATATATATATATATATGTGTGTATATATATATATATATATATATAAATATAGCTGCGAGCAGCAATGGAGGGCCAAAGCCGGCGGTACCGCCATCCCGGTGCCTCAGGCACCGGGGTTGCGGTGCCACCGGCTTGGGCTCAACTGCTGCTCGCAGCTATATCATATATATATATATATATATTTATCAGCTTATTATCAGCAATAAAAATAAAGAAGTCTTAATTCATTTTTAACGTCTGTCTGTTATTCAGATATTTTTGTTTAAATGTCTTAATCATTTTAAATGGTTGAAATTTAAGGAACTGATTTGATCAACTCTTACTCAATTCTAATTTGTTAAATTTAATTATTATTATTATTGCTTGTAACATGTTGCCACAATTTTAAGATATAGTGTATTACTTTTTACAGGTAGGCTGACATCATCAATTATATACGATGATGGTATGCCGCATATCAGGTGAATCAAATCTATAATAATATTTTCAAATTAGTATATTTTCAAATACGATCAAAACCGAAATGAAATTCACTGTCTGATGTCAACATGGTGTAATGCTGGAAGACTCAAGGCTTTAAAGATAGAATAAATCTAATTATTTTTTGACAAAATTATTGTTTCATTTCAGTGTGAAACTTCCATAACTTTTAAACAAAATTAATTATGCATTTCAACAACCAGGTAAATCTTTCATTGACATGAAATTTACTGCTTGGCCGCTTTTAACTGCATATTTAATAGCAATTTAAACAAATGAAGAATATTAAAATAAAATACAAACGAGGCTATTTGAACAATAGGCTAAATATGGCGCTTGTCTTAATACCCTCAGTAAGTTATGACGCTCTTCGGAACTCTCAGCTTTTTTTTGTTAAATTCTACAGTCATAAAAATAATTTCAGTAAAATCATATTCAGACTTCTTGAAACTTACCTCACATAACTCTGATATAGGCCTGCATATGAATTTGTGGATCTTAACTCGAGCTGGGAATGGTCTGTCTGAATGCGAGATTAAACCTGAAAATACTTTCGTTTTCAGTGACTGTAGAAAGGCGGAGCATTGCGAGCTCACATCGGAAGAGAAAGAAAGAAAGTAGGCTACAGCAGATACATCAATCCTATTGGGGCACTTTTAAAACTGTGCTATAGGCCTATGGTTAGGATCAACATTCATTAATTGAAGTAGGGACTAGATAGCCTACATACACACACAGTATAAATATTGGTCTGTGGTTCTTTACCAAAGAAGTTCAAAAGTTTTACATAACATTAACTATAGACTGGTCTTATCTCAATTTCAAGTGTAAACTAACGACAGTGATATAGCGCGCGTACGTTCTCATTTGTCTAGAATGGATTTTACGCGTTGCGAACGGAATGCTTCTAGTGACTTGTGAGCTTAGCCATACGCTAAATGACACATTGGAATCTAGCCAGAGATGAAACAAGCAGCCCAACTCAAATCCATATCTGTCGAGACATTTTTACACATTAAACTGAGTGAGAAGATAACTGTGATCTTATAATTTCAATTATGCTTGCAAGTATCACCAAGTTACTCACATGTTAGTCAGTGATATCCAGTGTAGCTGCTAGTCTCCATTAAGCGCTGTCAGAAATGCAGGCACGTCTTGTAGGCCTACTGTTTATGGGGGCGTGACCAACATGTCGCTAAAATGGGGAATGTAGCAGTGACAAATGTCTTGATAAAAAATGATATTGCATATATTTCAGCTTTCTGTTTAGACCGTTTCTGTTCAGGAAGGTTTTTTTTATTATTATTATTATTAAATGTATTTTTCCGCCCCTGTTCTTTGGGATGGTTTGACTCAACCAGGTTGAGGTGCTATATAAGCACAGTGATGCGCAGGTCAATGTATAAACAACCCGCACCTGACCGACGTTTTTAAAACTAATGCAACTCGGACCGCAAAAATAAATAAATAAATCAAAATAAATTAATCTAATCTATCTATCTATCTATCTATCTATCTATCTATCTATCTATCTATCTATCTATCTGATCTATCTATCTATCTATTATCTATCTATCTATCATATCTATCTATCTATCTATCTATCTATACAGCTATGGAAAAAGTTAAGAGACCACTGCCAAATCACAGTTGCTCTGCGATTTATTATTTTATAAATAATAAATCCAGAGCAACTGCTGATTTGGCAGTGGTCTCTTAATTTTTTCCATAGCTGTATACATATACATATATATATATATATATATATATACACATATATATATATACACATATACATATAGTATCCGACCCGCTTCCTGACCCACATTTTTTAAAAGTAGTAAATGCTCATCGTGGCATCATTGGACCATAGACGTAGGAACTAGGGTCACACCCCCTCCCATACGCCCCCATCAGCCTCCCTGACCTATAATATCCATTAATCCAGCCTGTGGAGGAGAGAAATGTTTCAGGCCCTGAACGTGGTGCACTCAGAGGTGCAGTGGCGAGAGCAGGTAGTTCTTGAGACAGCCCATCATTTTCCATTTCAGCTGTTTAGATGCATATTATTGATGAATGCGATGTTTATGTTTCGACCCTGCTTGAAGAATTCATCAGCAAGTCAACTGAGAGAAGGCCAACTTTTGGAAAAGTGTGAAAGCCCACTCAAAAAAATAAATTGTTAAATGAACGTGATTTAATCATAGCATTCATTATGCATCTAATCAAATCAAGTAAACTTGAACTACTTTGAATATTTTATATGAACACAATATACATTTGTAGATTCAACATGATTGTAATATGTCAATGTAACTTCTTTACAACTAATTGAATCAAAATGTTTGTATTGTGTTAAGTCTAATCAAATTTATTCTTATCCACTCAATGTCAGTAAAGCACTTTAATTCAACAAGATACTGCCTTGTTACATAAACTAGTTAATGTCTTGTTTTGGTAGTTGATTGAGCATTATAGAAGACACCTGAATCACTGAAATGTTCTCCATAAACACCTGCAATTGCTGATAAAGCACAAACTCAAAGATAAGTAAGGGTCAAGAGTCCAATTAAAGCAAACACTAATCTCCATGATGGCGACCTCAAATACGACATCAACATCTAAACCTCTGTTAATTCTCAATAAGAACTTTTGTAGACGTCTGAGAGAAATAAAGTCAGTCTGGTTAGTAATAAGTGAAGTTGGTAATCCTGGTGTTGTGTTGTTTAATCAGATCTTAGAGAGTTAATGTCTTCTATCTTCAGTTCATCTAAGGCTGTGTCTAAATAAAGTTTGTGTTCTTATTACTCTTTAGAAAGATGTTTGAAAGAATGTTTCAGGAACATCACACTAACCTTTAAATAACAGTCTAGTAACATTCAGAAAACTGGACATTTTCTGTAAGAAATCAACATTCCTATAATGTTAAATTTTAAATCAAAATTAAGTTAAAAGAACATTTGAGGAACATTATACTTTTAAAACACGTTCCTCTAACGTAAGAGAACTGGACATTTTTCACGTTTCCAGAACCAACTCTGATTATATTAGGTCATTCATTGGAAAAGTACATGTGTTTACCTGAGAGAGAGAGAGAGAGAGAGAGAGAGAGAGAGAGAGAGAGATAGAGATACAATATCAGAGAGTTAAGATATTGAAATGTTAAAGTCCAAAAAGGTTACTGAAGGAATGTGTTTCATTCATGTGAATGTGAATTGTGTTTCCTCTATGTTTTCCCTCATTATGAGGACATAATGATTCTTGTTTGGGGAATATAGAGCCCTTCCAAATTTAAGGTATTACTTTTATAGAAGGTTTTTATTGGAGTTTTCTAAATTGAAAAAGAAGAGTATTATTTGCTTATGTGATCAAGTGTATTTGTATATTGTAACGTGGATTCACACTTTGGAATCTCAAAAGTTTTTTTTTTAAAGGTGTGATTCATACAGTATATGTTTAATGTGTGCAATATTGTAATGTTTAAATTTAGGGGATTACACAAATGTATTTTTATTTTATTCGATTTGGAAATCTGTTTTAAAAAGAGGTGTATTTATGGTGACCTCTTGAGTTCAAGGGTTGGTTGATAGAAATAGTGTGTATTGCCAACACAGTCTCATGAAGATGCCATCTATAGTCACATGAGTATCATTTCTCCTGGCATTTATACGCCAAAAGTGCTTTTTGCGTGCATATATGGTACGCACTAAAAAACCCTGGGTTAGGTTTAGGGGGGGGGGTTGAGTTCATGCATATTACTACGCCAAAGTGCCGTATCATATGTAGCTGAAAGTTGCGTGCCATATACACACAAAAACTGTTTTGCGTATAAATGCCACTTGAGAAATTACATTTGTGACATAGAATACTAACTTTAATGACGATTCGGGCTGGTATTGCTGCCTGGTGTTGGCAGTAGATAGTTCAGAACTCGTAAGGTCTGAAAAGTAAAAAAAAAAAAAAAGATTCACAGAATCAAAAGAGTTCTAGTTTAATAAATATATGTTTATTGTTCAGTAGCTACACATTCTTGTGTTTTCCTCTGAAAAAGAAAAAAGTGTATGGTACAGAACATGTGTGTCATTTGCATTGAGATTAATATTTACATTTTGAAATATTTGACCATAGTACAGTATTTGTAACTTCAGTATGTAATTCCAATTTCTAACAACAACACACTGAAACTTACTGGTTGATCTGGGTTTTGTAAAATTAAGTTAATTTAAAAATGTGCCTCTTACCAGGTTATTGTTCATTTGGAAGTTCCCCTGAGACATAATTGTTACATTTGAGCCATAGTATTGGTTCTGTAAAGGTTTGGTATTTTCATTATCTTTAGAGAACTTTAGGGAACTGAAATTGTTGTATGTAATAAATAAAGGATATTTGTTTATTCACCTCTGTTTTCATTATTTGTTCAGTCAGGCTGGGTGTTGGCAAGGACCTCATCGTACTATTCAGTACAGTTGGTCAGAGTATGATTTGATGTTAATAATACATTTAGTCATGGAAAAGGAACAGGAAAGATTATTTTTAGAATAATGTTTATGTGATTTGTTGAGGCTGTGATAAAGCTGGAGGATGACATCAGCTTATTCATTGCACCACATATTGACAGGGCTATATACAGTATTGCCTTAAGCATTCGATAATGTCAGTGAGGTGCTTTTGCTGCCCAGAAAATCTGTATAATCACATAATTGCTATTGTGCAGGCTTGAAGATTTCACAACCTTCCACTCAAAAAAACTAGTTGTTTGGCACTTCCTATAAGAAATCACAATATTTTTTTTTGTTAAAAATTGTTGTTGTTTCTCCATCTCTGAAATGTATTAATATATTTAACGTGTTTTCCTACGACAGTTTATTTTTAATCTGTCTGATTACAGTTTTAAATCGTGCTGTTTCTGGACAATAACACTTGTCTGATAAAAGCTGCTAAGTAAACTTTTAAAGCCTTGCACTCAAGGTATAGCCAGCTTTATTATGAATAACCTTGCAGTTAACACGTTATTGATATCTCTACACTATGTTTTTGTAAAAAGGACACATTTGTAAAATAGAGCTTGCCATCAATGTGTTTTCCAAAATGAAGCTTACTTCTACAATATACGTTTGTAAATAAAAATGAACATTTGGTGTATTGGCTCTAGTTATAGTCATGTTTTCACCTTATTTACATAATAAATGACTCATACAAATGATTTTACAGTCATAATCATTCAAGACAGTGTGCAACAGCTGGGTTCTCTACATAGGCATTATTGTCTTGAATGTTTCAGATCCAGGCCTGTAATGTTAGATGAACTTTTTTCTCTTCCTTTTCCCATTGCCTGCTTTCTAGCGACGAAATTTGCATTCTATTTTCTCAATCTTCATTCAGTGAATGTATATTATCTTTTAGTTTTATCTTTAGTTCGTTGCTATTGATGCGCTGCTATCGCTGAAAAAACTGTGAGGCGCGTCTAAGCTTACGATACTCCATCTTGCGTCACACACACATCAGGGCGTTACTCATTTGGCGCAAGTCAGTTTGTTAGATTATAATGTCTTAAATATGGATATTTTTCTTACACAAATGCATGGCTTTGCTTCAGAAGGCCTTTATTAACTCCTGAAGCGAAGTGAAGCACTTTATCATGGATGGATGTGATTCACTGCCATTATAAACTTGATTTAGCCAGGACATTTTTAATATAATTCTGATATATCTGATCTGAAAGAAGAATGTCAGATACACCTAGGAAGACTTGAGGGTGAGTAATATCATGGGCTAATTTTCATTTTTGGGTGATCTATCCCTTTAATAGTGAATAGAAACTTCTAAAACCTAAAATGGTACGTAAAGTAATGTGTTCCATTCGTTTTTATTCATGTTTAAGACACAATGTCATTATAAAAATAAGTTTCATATTCCAGAGTACATAGCTAAACTTCCCCATGTCTTTCCAAAATTTCTAAAAAGACAAAACAACACAATGAATGTTAATACAGTACAACTGCTGCCAGACAGGTCAAATCTTAATTACCATCTTAGAATTATAAATGAAATCAGAAAAAAGTCATCTGATGTAGCATTTCAGAGTCATTTTATCCCAATGCTCAAAGACACTTTACAGAAAACCAAGAACAAATTAAAACTTCACAACAAATTAAAGGACAATGCACATTCTTATGGTGTGTTCCACACCGGTCACGAATAGCGCTGTCAGGCGCGAATGATTTCAATGTTACGGTGCGCGTCCACTCAGCACGGAGCGAGCGTTTTCAATTCATTCCTATGAAAGTTGAGCTTCACGCTCGCGTAGTGCATTTTGGGATTGACAGCAGACCGGTGAAAGCGCTGAGAGCGAACCAAAGGTTGGGCAGTTCTCGAGCTTTATGCAAATATCAAGCGAAAACGCTGGTCGGCATCCAATTGATGTGCGGTTTGGGATGTGGCGTATGTTTTGAGATTTTCAAAATATGCAAATTGTGCCAAAGTTTAAGCTGGATTTAGCGCGGAAATAATTTTGTTTACAAATTAGACGCTTTGCAGTTGTTATAGGCTACTGTTAAAACATTTTGGATGTGTTCATTGTGATTATACTGGCTCAGTTTATAAAAGTTTATTAAATTGACGGGATATCTTTGCTTGGGGCATTTATGTAAACAAAGCTTGTCTATTTCTGAATGTAATCGTGTGCATCTCTAATGATTATACTGTGTGTATATGTTGAAAAAAATAGGTTAAACACACTTCGCGAACAGACACACCCCAAAGCGAGAGACGTTCTAGCGTTGCCAGCGGCACTGAGCGGAGTTTTGCCGCTGTAGTGGACATGCACCGTAACGGTAGAGATGCACTTGTCCGACACGACAGTCGCGTGTTGTCGTGACGCCTCCCATATTTGTACTTTGATGGGCGTTCCTCAAGTTTTCGCTGCTATGGCCGTGGTTTTGTAATTTTTCAGAACTTAGCGTGGCAGGAAGACGCGAATACGCCTGGATCGCACGTCAAGGTCGTGCAAATGACACGAATTCAGCGTCTGCGCGCGTTATGCGTGAAACGATTTAAGTTAGTGTTATTTGTGCATTCACGCGTTTTGACGCAAATTCGCGTCTGCCATCTCGAAGTTGAAAAATCTGAAATTTGGCATCAATTCACGCCGCGTTAACAAATCAGGAGCCTGCTGCTTGCTCACGGGGTGAAGTATCTGGATGCTTCAATAAGTTATTTTGTAATATGACTAAATGCCTGGTGTGGTTCTAATGCACAACAAAGCAAATATTTTATCACTTAAAACTTTATTTCAATATACAAGACCTGTTCATTTTGCATTGAATGTTATTTATTCCATATCTGAGATTATATAAAATATTTTTATGATGTAAAGACAACCAACATACATGTGCATAAGTACGTGTCTGGACGTTAGAAAAAAAAATCACAGGACAGGTTAATAACTTTTGGAGGCTGGATCTATTTATAATCAAAACAAATGACAGATTAGGTGGATGAGGGCGAGGGTGATCCTCGCTTCGATGCGGTACAACAGGTCATCAAACTGGGCACGGGACAGGCGGAAGTGCTGCTGACAGCGCGCCGTCATCCAGCGCAGCTCCTGGAGCGAGCAAATGGTGAAAATCGCTAGTTTCACTCTTGACGCGCGAATTAACACAAAGTGGTCAAAGCGTCAAACTAGACGCGAATTTGACGCGCTATTCGCGTCCGGTGTGAACGCACAGTTAAAGATATGGATGGATTACATTTGATTTTGGTACGTTTTATTTTGTGACGACCTGAGAAATTGAAATTGAAGTAGGCCTATACAAATTGTATGTCTGCAATATTTCATCATGATCTGTAAAGCATCAGCATTTTCACTGTATTGCAGTAAAAGCTCCAGCAGCTCCAGCTAATCCTGCTAACACTGTTAACAGGAAGTTCATTTCCTCCTATAAAGTGACCAATCACGGCTCCAGCTGATAAACCACACAACACACCTGCTGTCTTCAGTAATATCTGTCTAACAGTGCTGGGACGCTCATGAGAAGATGAACAGATAAACTGACTCTTCAACATCAATCTCCAGAGAATCTCAGTGAGAACTCCTGCAGATGATGCTGATCCTCCAGTAAAGAAACCCTTAATGAACATTCATCCAAATGAAGAGTCACTCCTCCACACCTCCACACCTCCTGACACTAAAGCAAAAAATATAATTATACTGATATATTTGATCCACCTCTGCCTAACTCTTTCCTGCTCCTTAAATACTCTCCTCTCCGGCATCATGTCCAGATGTGTAGCAGGAGTTTGAGTTCTCAGATATCAGTGTGTCGATCTTCTGCATGAGTTCAGTCACCTGTCCTCTGTTTTGCTGGAGCTTTAATGTTAAACTCTTGATATCTCCGACCACATCGGTTAATAAAAGCAGATAATTGAGGATTCATCCTGATCATTTCTGCTAGTGTCCTCATGTGTCTCTGACCTGCATGAGTGAAGAGCACTACAGTAAATCTGAGAGCATCTGCACCAAACTTCTTCTCAAACCAACCAGTGAAATCCATCTCCTGCTCAGTGAAAGTGCTTAAGACAGAAGAAGCAGGATCACATGAGCTCCTGGTGAACATAATTCAAGAGCTTTCTTCAGATCTGAGTCTGAATCAAAGGCAGTGTGAGTGGAGAAGATGAAGTCTGGAGTATCTATGACTGTCACTCTCCTGTTATTAACATCACCAGTGTGTGTCTGACAGGATCTGGTCACCGATGAAGAGCTCATTTTTGACTCAAACACAATTTGATTAAAGATGATGTTCCCTGTGGCGCTTTTTCCAGATCCGTTTTACCGAATCAACAGCAGCCGAAGATCTACATTGTCTCCTCTCTCATCAACAATGGGTTCTGTAACCTCTTAGATAAACAAACCAGCATACAGTTAGTTAAAATTACTACAAATCAATATTCTGATAGAATTATAAAATAATCCAGACTAGAAAAAGATTGACCCACCTGATACATCATTACAAGGTCCTTTACTCTTGTTCAAGACACTTTCACCAAGAAAATCTGGGCTATTTGTTTATAAAGATATCCAAGATACAAAAAGAACAACATTTAGATAAATAGCCTACTATACAAAGTTGTATATGAAATATGTATACTTGCATTTACATTTGATTTCAATTAGGCCTATTTATTTTGTAAGCATATAAATGCACTTAAAATGCTTATGTAAAGCAAATTATTATGAATAATAATCCAATGGCTTTTGCATTATGAATCCGAATAATATGTGTAGCACACATCTGTTTCATAAGGTGTTCAGAACATGCTTTAAGTTCGTAGTATCAACATGATCTAATGTCTTTTAAAGTTTTGTCGTAACAACTATTAAAAAAATACACTTTCTACCTAATTAAAATATAAATATAAATTATTTAAACACTTACCGAGAAGCACAAAGAGGTCAGTGAGCTTTAACAAAATGTCGGAAATATAGCGCTAATCGTACTTTCACTTTTTAGCACGACTCATGTGAAGATGATTGTCTCCAGACTCTGTAGCGAAACAGCGATGCGACACTCTTATGTTTGTTCCTGCGATGATGAAGTGTACACTGTGGGTGTACGCAGAATTAATTTAGCATGAGGACTTATTAAACTCTTTTCAAACACGCAACATGAGTGCTAACTCTCTGCAGCAAACACACAACCGAACCTTCTAGGGTTATTTGCATAAACTGTACTGACAAGTGCTATAGCCAATAGGAACAAAGCATACGTTGTCTCTGCCATGTGGTTGGTTCGCAGCAAAACTTGAGAATACTACACCCACCTTCTTTTAAAAATAAAATTAAAATATAAAACTGAAAGAAATCGTTCGTTTTTTAAAGACATTTGCACAAACTAGAACACAAATAGACTATTAAACTGGAGTACATAGCCTATGTGTATTCACATGGACTGTCAAAAATGCAAACAAACGGGATTGAACATTGTGTGAACACTAGGCATGTGATGTTTAAAATTTCCACGATATTGAAAATAAGTTGAAAATAAGTTTTGTCAACTATATAACAGGTTTATCAACTTTTTTTCTTATAACAAAAGAAGTGAATATTTAAATGTAATAAAACAATACACAAAATTAAGTGTATAAAGTAAACAGATTAAAAAAATGTTCCAACCAGAAATAAAGTGCAAAATAAAGAATACTAATCCTTTACAATAAGGTATCATTAGTTAATGTTAACTAATACATTAACTAAATTAACAATGATTAATAGCTACATTTAATGCAGAAGTTATCATTCTTTGTTAACATTTGTTAAAAAATACAACTGATAGTTCAAGTTAGTGTAACATTATTTCTGATGATATTCATGGTGTTAAATTACATGAAATTAGAGGTGGTACATCAAATGGTGTTTTGGTGCCTCTCTAGTGGTGGTGATACTGAAAATGAATAATTTGGTGTGTGTCTGATTGGTGTCTGGAATTGTCGTGACACTGTATACTGACAGACTAGCGGGCAGCATGAAAATGCATGGGCGCAAACAATTGTGTCAGAATCTCTTTCTTCACGCTGTGCATCGTTGAAGATGCACCTGAGGGCGAGTTATCTTTTCTTCCTCGCATCCGATAGCTACCCTTTGCAGGATTGTGCAGGCCCCATTCGGACCCACCCGACACCTACGAGTACTGCGGCGCCTGCCTGGGCCTAGCCCACACTAGGTCCTTCCAGTTCAAGCCCCGCTACGCTCCGTGAATGTCTTGTATATCTGGATGATCTCTTGGTCCACGGTGAGTCATTTGATGAACCACTCGATTCTCTCCGTCGGGGTACTGGGAGAGTGGCAGGAGGTTGAGTTCCTTGAACACAAGTTGGGGAGGGATGGCACCCTGGAGGTCACAATTCACACCATTAGAGACTGGCCAACTGATTGATGTTAACCGGAGACATCCACCTGTGGACTGCACCACTTCGAGACGCCAGGAGAGGCTAGCCCACGTGCAGAGGTCAAACAAGTCACTCATACCTTACATGTCTGATTGTTGGAACAAACCAAAAAAAAAAAAACCAGAAAAATCGCATTCATGATGATTTATGGTGATTTTATTTCTGTTAGACCTGTGTCTACTACATTGATGCTGATGCACTAAAGTGGAGGGGCTCCCCTGTTTCAAGATGGCGGCTCTATTGATGCATTTGTTCCAATGAACTGCCGTAGCCAAGGTGACGTCTGAGCGTATATGTCTATGCCTTACAGGTATGTTCAGGTACATCTCCGTTTTCCTCTGCACAACATCCTGATCCTTTCCTTTCTCTGTACCCGTTGTCTACTGTGACCAAGCTGTCTGTCCAGTGAGGCAATGGTGTGGATGGCGCGGTACCGGGCGGTCTGTCGAAGCTTCAGTTGCGAGTCTGTGGGACAACAGCGTGGTACAGCCTTGGCCTCGCATGGGAGCGGGAGGCATGATCCAGACACACAACAACTGGTTATCTCAGGAGAGACAGAGAAGGAGCAAAGGGTGGTGGTGTCATGATATACATAAAAAACAACATTCAGAGTCAGGAAATTCAATGGCTGAATGATCAGGAACTGGAATGTCTGGGCTTAAATATCATACTATCACCACAAATGTATTTTACAATCATTGGTATATCGATGATTTTAAAATACCCTGCCCTCTCTTCAGATGTCACTTTTTATGAAAAGTTTGAAAATTACTGAAAGAATCTAACTTAGACAAAGATACCATTATTTTGGGGATATCGACATAAACAGGGAGGACACATCATGTAGAAAAAAGCTAAAAAAAAAACTGACAAATTACCACATCAAGCAGCACTCAGATTGATTTAACATTTACCAAATGACCTAGAGAATATTTAAATTATACAATATTTAGCTGGAATTTCTGATCACAATTTGATCCTTGTGGCCAGGAAGCTCTCAAAGAGAGATTTAATTATTCTGTCAGAGCGCGTGAGTTAGGAATCCCAAAATAACATCAGGAAGGATTTAATAGTGCTGTCCAGCAGATTGACTGGGATCACATATTGTTGGGAACAAATTGTAAAATGGACTGTGAAACTTTTGTAGCGACAATTGAGAGAACAATTAAAGATTTTAGCTGTAAAGTTAACACAAACACAATGAAAACTCATACAACAGGGTATTCTAAAACAATTTGGAACCAACTGAAAAAACTTATAGGACAGGACCCAAAAAGGAAACAACTTTTAGAAATTAAGATAAATGGACAAATTACAAATAACACAAACAAAGTTGCAGAATCTGAATCCCCTATTGCCCAAAGCTTCCTATCTAACAATCTGAATATCTGTCCGATAAATAGTTCAGAGCCAATTTTCAGACCTAGGCACAGTCACATAATCTGAAGTCTTACAGACAATAAGAACACTAAAAGCTTCCAGAACTAGAGACATGTTTGGCATAGATATGTGCATGCTGAAATAACTGAGTTCCACATTATTAACACCAGTAAACAAAATTGTCAATCTCTTCATTATTGAGGCAGTATTTCCAAATGTGTGGAAGTCGGCTGCTGTTGTTCCAATTTTCAAAAATGGAAGATCTATTATCAGTGGACAATTACAGACCAATCAGCATCACACCTACAGTGTCAAAAGTCGAGAGAACTAATTTCCCAACAAATAATAACATTTGAATACCACTACATTTTCCCATTCAATGCAATTTGGTTTCAGAACTCCACATTCAATGGAAACTGCTAATTGTTTTTCGTAGAAATATCAAACATTTACTGGATAAAGGTGGCGTGGCTGGAGCTGTTTCTCGAATCTAAAAAAAGCCTTTGACAGTATAAACCATAAAAATTTTATTAACCAAACTAAGCAAATTTAACTTCTCCTCAGATGCAATAAAATGGATAGAATCATATCTATTCGGAATCGCTCACAGTCAGTCAGGATCAGTGATTACTGTAATACCCCTGAAAAGAAGAATAAAAAGATGAATGAAATAAAACAGAGCGCTGCAGTGATGGCTTTGTTGTCGTATTTACTCTGAATGAATACAAAAAAAACATACAAAAGGCACACAATACATTCTCAATGCACGCATCACTTTTCTTTTCACAGTAATGACTAGCTGTAAAAATAAGTGACTTCAAGCATTTCTCATAATACTAGATGTGTGGCATTTACAACTGACACTCAAATCTCACATTCTTACAAAATAAAACATTAATATTTACTCTTAACCACTAAATGACAGTATGAAATCAAAATCTCATGTCTAAACAATGTTCAATCCATTGTGTCTGATATATTTTCTACCATAGTCACATAGCAGATTGATTGAGACTAATGAAATGCATTACTTAGTTAACAGACATGAAGGTGTTCATTTACCCACTTGTGCAAGTTTAAGGTAACTCATAAGCTGAAACAACATCATGATCTCTTTAGTTGGGTAGGAAGGGGAAGTTCACCTGCACCCGAAAGGTATATTTTTTAACCTTGTTTTTTGTAATCCTTAAGGTGTCTAGTAAAATAATTTTGATGTTCCCCATGCAAATTATTGTCCCATATGTGATTTTTTGCATCATCTTTTTTTCTTTGGCTGCTGTAACTGTGTTTGTAAAACACAGAAAAGCCAAGAAAAAGTAATATCATACTCAAAAAAGTGACATAATAATCACAAAATGAGTATCTGATGTTGTGTTTATATGCGGCATTTTTAACCCTCAACCTTGTGAAACTGCAATATTGGCGCAAATAGCTTTAAACTGATCACTTGCGTAAAGGTTTATAAAAAGTATGTTCACAGGACGTTTCGAGCAAATCTGTCATATAGTCACACACAAACATCAAGATTTTGGATATGAATCACAACAATGGTGACAATCACAGCAAAAAAAAGCTTGGGAATCAAGGATGGGTTTTGTACTATGAAAGCTACCCATCATATGCAAATTCTTGATGTCTGTGTGTGACTATATGACACACTTTTTCAAGACATTGTGTGCACATCCCATTTATATATCTCTATGCCAATATTGCACTTCCTCAAGGTGGCCAGCTATAAATGCTAAAGCACCTGACAACATTAGATGCTTGTTTTTGTGATGATTTTCTCATCATCTCACGATTTTTGGACAAACACAAACTGTCTGTGAGTTGCTTTGCAATTACATTGAAATTGCGTTTTAATTTAATGCATCCTGAGAGTGTTTATTTGGTCCAGAAACAGTATAAATAGTCTAAATGAGACCATAAATGATGTTCAAAAGAAAAAAAAAAGTGTCCATGAATGTCTATATTCGCACATTACTGGCACCTTCCATTTAGTGCACAAAAAGAAATGTCTTATTTTCAGAGTTACAGTTACAGATTTCAGACATACAGTTATTTATAACTGTATGTCTGAGCACAATCAACATCTTGAAAAAGGAATTAAAAGTGTTCATCAAATACATAGAAATGATTAAAGATGGATGCTTTGAATCTTGGTGAAGATCTCTATCATTTGTCTCTCATTAATATGAGTGAGTTCTGCCTCCAGTCTGGCCTCTCTCAGCTTGGCTTCATAATAACGCTTGAGCTCCATCATTTTAATCTGGTTTCTCTGATTTAGTCGTTCCAGCTCTCTGATCTTCTTTCTTTCTCCTGCTCAGATGCTGTTATTGCCTCTATTTTATGTTTTAGTTTTGTGTTTTCTTCATTAAAACTGGACAGTTCTCTTTCTTTCTCTTGTAGTTTCTTCTCGTACAACTTCTTCAGTTCTTCTTCTTTATATTTCAGCATGAGCTCCACGTCCCGGTAAGAGTCATTGGTGTAAAATCCTCCTCCATTATCAGAGACCATGTCGTCCACTTTCTCCAGCAACTCCAGAACCTGATTACGGTCCTCCATGTCTTTATTGTTGAACACATGATATCTTCCTCCACAGCGACTCAGGGTTTCTTTCAGGTTTTCACTGGCTCTTTCAACATAATCTTCAGTACTGCTGTCTGTCAGTTGATCACCGTGTGTGAAGAGGATGAGTGTGTGTTTATCTGCTTCTTCTCCAAATATAGCTCTCGATCTTCTCCACTGAGTTTCTCTCTTCTTCAGTGAACGGGCCGAGTTGAATGACCAGGATGATGGCGTGAGGTCCAGGTGCCGTCATGTTTATACACTTACTGATCTCTTGTTTCAGATACTCCTCTGAAACATCTGTGTCAAAAAGACCGGGTGTATCAACCAGGGTAATTTCTCTTCCAGCAACTTCTCCAGTCTCTTTCCAGCACTCTTTAGTCACAGATGAACCACTTTTGGCAGCTCTGAAGACTCTCCTGCCCAGAATTGTGTTTGCAGAAGAGCTTTCACCTGCTCCAGTCTCTCCCACACCAACACCAGTCTCAAACACACTGACAAAAATAAAATAAATAAATAACAAAACAAAAACAGAATAAGTTAATGTGAATGCTAAAACAGATTAATAGATCAAAACAAATGTGTATATCATGAACATGTGTTTACTCACTGTTTGGATAGTCAAAATCAAAGCTTCCTCTTCGAACTACAAAAAGTAGAAAAAATGCATTCTTTTTTTGTGCACATTTAAAGAATCAAAACTTTTTCGATATAATACAAAGACATTATTTGGAATAAAATGTTAAAAATTCCCACAATATATGATATGCTTAACATTAGTCTTTTCATATATAAAAACATTAATTGTTAATAGTCTTTAAATATTTTTTAGACAATTTTAAAATAGTGAAAAGCACAGGTTTAAGGCAGCTCGACTTTGTAATTTGTTTCATAGAAATTCACAGCACGACCTATTGTTTCCATTTCACTCAAACTTCATTTCAAATGTTTCCAATTGCTCTAACATGTTTTAAAATTAAATAACTTGAAATTGGGTAAAACAGCATATTACACGTTGAAAACGAAAGTAAATATACACACACGTACAGTATGTGTTAAGTTACACAATTAGCATATTTCGAATCAAAGTTGTTCACAAATTCTTCTTAAAAGCATAAAGTTAACGTTACCTGATGTCTGTGTTTCGCCGCTTAGGAGGCCACTGATGTAGATTTACAGTAGATCCGCTGACAGCACGCACTGTATAATGGAGAATCTCTCTTCGGTGCTCAAGCGCTGAGTTCACCGGAAGCAGGAAACAAGCGGACTTGTGATGCCCGGTTCGTGAACGAATCGTTCTTCTTCTTCTTCTTGTGGTGTTTAATGGCGGATTGGCAGACCAACTTAAATGGTGCATTCCCGCCACCTACTGATCTGGAGTGTGGAGTGTGCTTGGCTTTGGAAGGAAGGAGACACAAAAAAAAAAAAAAAAAAAAAAAAAAAAAATCAAATTCTATTTATTATTCCTATTTTATTTAAATATTTAAATATTAATTCATAAATTGTTGATTGTCTTGACCCATTTCCTAACAATACTTTCATTGAAATTGTATCAATTCCCATCCATTGTATCTCTTGAATTAACTGTTGTCTCTCCCATTCATATGCAGCACATTCTAAAAGAATATGCTGCACTGTTTCTAACTCCCCACACTTATCACATTTTCCTGTATCATGCTTCCCTATTTTATAAAGACTATAATTCAAAGCAGTGTGCCCTATTCTTAACCTTGTAATAATAACATCTTTCTTCCTATTTCCATATCTTTTCCTCTCAATTCCAACCTGTTGTTGAATTTGATAAAGATGTCTTCCTTTACAGTCATTATTCCATACCTTTTGCCATCTTTTATTAATTTCAATTGCTATTAATCTCTTTATTTCTGATTTACTTAGTGATACATTCATTTCTATTTGTGAATGAATTAAAGCTTCCTTTGCCAACTGGTCTACCTCCTCATTACCATCCACACCCACATGTGCTGGCACCCAGAGAAAAAATACCAATATCCCTAACTGCTTTGCTCTAAATAGACACTGTAAAACTTCAAATATTAAATCTTGCCGAGATTCCGATTTTCCACTCATAAGACTAGTAAGAGCAGCCATTGAATCTGTACATATCACCGATCTTGCTGGTTGAACTTCTATAATCCACTGTAGTGCTAATATGATAGCTATTAGTTCAGTGGTAAATACCGAAACATGATCAGATAATCTTTTAGCAATTTCAATATTAAATGTAGGAATAAATACTGCTGCTGCAGTTCTTCCAGATTCTGGTTCCTTTGACCCATCCGTAAATATCTGTAATATTGAATAGTACTCTTGATTTACATACTGTTTAACTATTAATTCAGTTGGTATTCTAATTGGTTTATTTATTTCTTTATGAATTTCTAAGTCAATTAATGGCATGGGATACATCCAAGGGGGGATTGCTGGTATTGGAACAGATGGGGCCATTAGATGTTCTTTCAATCCCAAACTGTCTGCCTCCTTCCGTACTAACCAGCCAAAGCTTACTATTTCTTTATATTCATATTCCCAACATTCCTTCAACAATATTTTTACTGGATGACTTTCCAGATGTCCACATACACCAGACCAGTATCTCATCCTCAATTGCATTCTGCGTTGTTCCAATGGTAATTCTCCCAATTCAACTTGTAGTGATATTACCGGAGAAGATTTAAATGCTCCACAACAAATTCGCAAGGCCTGATTTTGTACTACTTGTATTTTTTTAAGTAAAGTTTTATTCGCAGAACTGTATACCATACTTCCATAATCCATATTTGACCTTATCACTGCATAATAAATTCTTTTCAGTGACATACAACTTGCCCCCCAATCAACACCTGACAAGCATCTTAAAACATTTATTCCTTTTTTACACTTTTCTATTAATTTCTGAATATGAACTCCAAAATTTAACTTAGAATCCATCCACATACCCAGAAATCTTACTACTTTGACTTGTTCCAGCTGATGACCATACATTTTAATATTTAACTTAGGGTTATTTTTCTTATTAGTGAAACAAATTACTTGTGTCTTTACCACAGAAAACTGGAAACCCCAATTATTCGCCCATTTCTCCACATCCTTCACTGCTTTTTGTATTTTATTTTCTACAAACATCAAATTACGTCCCCTTTTCCACAATGCCCCGTCATCTGCAAACAATGATCTTCCTATTCCAGTTTCAATATTGTTAAATATGTCACTAATCATTAAGTTAAAAATAATAGGGCTGCTCACACTCCCCTGAGGAGTTCCATTCTCAATAGAAAGAATCCTAGAGTATTCTGACCCCACTCTAACTTGAATCGTTCTTCCAAATAAAAAACTTGAAATCCAGTTATACATTTTTCCCTCAATTCCCAATCTTTCCAATTTCATTAACAGCCCTTCTTTCCACAACATATCATAAGCCTTTTCCACATCGAAAAACACTCCCATCAACATTTCTTTATTAATTTGAGCCTTTCGAATTTCCGACTCCAAACTAAGAATTGAGTCCATCGTATTTCTCCCTTTTCTAAATCCGCTTTGACATGCTGACAGCAAGTTTTTACTCTCCATTTCATACGTCAACCTATTCATAACCATCCGTTCCATAAGTTTACATAAATTAGACGTCAACGCAATAGGTCTATAACTACCTGGCTGGGAATGGTCTTTTCCAGGTTTAGCAATTGGTACTATTACTGCATGCTTCCAATTCACAGGAATATTCCCTGAGTCCCAAATTTTATTAAAGAGTCTTAAAATTATATTCAATGACACATCTGACAATTGCTTAATCATCTCATAACATATTTCGTCCTTTCCAGGAGAAGTATGTTTAACCCCTACAAGGGCTCTCTTTAATTCATATAAAGTAAACTTTAAGTCTAACCTACTTCCTGATGGAATCTTTTTTTCATATATATGCTCATTCTCTTTCACTTTCTGTTTCCTATACTTCTTCATATTCTCTGTAATATTACCATTACTGTGCACCTTTACAAATGCTTCCGCTAACATTTCTGCTTTATCACTATCTTTTATCGCTATTTTCCCCTTTTCTACTAAAACTGTCATATTATTATTTCTCTGAATCCCTCCCATCTTTCTAATCATATTCCAAACATCATTTATTTCAATGTCTTCCCCTATTCTGTTACAATATCCCCTCCAGAACATTCTTTTTGCTATTCTTATTTCTCTCCTTACTATGGCCTGAGCTCTCTTAAAAATAACATAATCAGTAAACAATACCGATTTTCTTGCTTTTTTCATTGCCTTATTTCTTTCCCTTACTGCCTTACTACATTTTTCATTCCACCATGGTACTACTTTTCTACTACTTGTATTTTTCATCTTTCCTATTACTTCCTCTGCCGTATTTTTTAATGCTTTAGTTATTTCCATACTTAACTCTTCTATTTCTTCAATTTCTCCCATTTCATTCATTTTGTTATTACACAGTTCTTTAAAAAGCTCCCAATTAGCTGCCTTAAATTTCCATCTTGGCATTCTCTCCACCATATTTTGTTCAATATCCATACCTATTTGACACCATATTGGATAGTGATCACTTCCCATTGAACTTTGTTTATTTACATTCCATTCACATTTTTGAGCTAAATTTTCTGAAACCAAAGTTATATCTAATGCTGAATTACGCCCATTACTCACATCTATTCTTGTCATATTTCCATTGTTAATACATACTAACCGTCCCCAATCTAACATTTCTTCCACTATCAACCCATTATAATCTGTTTTAACACTCCCCCATAATGTATTATGTGCATTAAAATCGCCACACCATACTACCTTCTGGTTAGTATTTCCTCTTATTTTTTCCATCACATTCTTACATAACTTTTCACATGGATTATAAAAATTTATTATTTTAATACTTTGCTTCCCTTCCCATACTTCCATCATCAAAACCTCTTGATCCTCGCTCACTTCTATATTCCTGTATCCCACCCCATGTTTTATAAATGTTGCTACCCCACCTCCATTACCTTTTTCCCTATCTTTCCTAATTACTTGATACCCTTGTAAAACAAACTTTAAATGGGGCTTTAGCCAAGTCTCCTGTATACATACAACATCAGGTTTTTTATCCAGATCAAAAATGAATTTTTTAAACTCTTGTCCGTTAGCAATTAAGCTTCTCGCATTCCACTGTAATATTAAAAACACCATTATGATCCACCACATCCTGCTTGCGTATTTGTTAACTGCACCTTTAACTTCTCATTAATCATTTCCACAGAGATTCCCTCAATTTCTAGGTATTTTTCAGCTGCTTTTATTATTATTCTAATTCTTTCAGTCCGGCTTTCTGTTTGTGCAGAACAATTTACTACCTCAGCTATAAAGGCTACAAATGCCACATCATTCTTAATCCCAAATTTCTCTTTAGTTTTTTCTTGAGCCTTTTCCATTTTTTGTTGAGGAATTCCTTTACCCTTATCCCCTGATTCTAAAGTCTTTCCTACTTTCTTTACCGCCTCCGAATAAGACAATCCTTCTTTTACTCTTACATTTTGCACTTGAGCTGCATTTTTCCTCGCCTCACATCCTCCATATCCCGCACTGTGTTCCCCTCCACAATTACAGCACTTGGGATCCACTCCTTGCTCACATTTGCCATATTCATGCTCCCCTCCACATCTCGCACATCTTTGTTTACCTCTGCACACAGCCGCTACATGTCCAAACTTTTGGCATTTGTAACATCTTAGTGGAGGGGGCACGTAAATCCTAACTGAAAAACTCATAAATCCTAAAAAGACTTTGCTTGGCAGCTTATCTTCATTAAAGTGAATCATTACGGAAAGACTATCTCCCCTTTCATTGTTTCGATTACATTTCAGTCTTTTTACGCCAATTACTTTGCCTCCCGTAAGACCTTTCTTAATCTTTTCCTCAGTTAGATCAGTAGGGATCCCTGTAATTACTCCTTTTACCCATTTCTTTTCTTCTTGAACTGCACAAGTCACATCTTGTCCCATGATCGTTTTAATTTCTAGAGCCCTTTTCTGTTGTCTACTATCCTTACAAAAAATGATCATTCTACCATCCCTCAACCTCTTCACACTTTCAACCAGTCCTATTTTTTCCTTAATCGCTTTAGATAATTTCAGTGGATTAATGACACTAAAAGATCCAACAGCAGATGTCATCAGTACCTTAAACTCTTCTTTCCTTGTCTCTTGTAATCCATTCTCACTTTCAGTTTCAGATTCGTTACCTCTTTTTTTCTTTCTTTTCCGATTTCCTACTGTACTCCATTCACTATTTCCAATCCCTCCACCTTCCTCGTCAAAGTTTTGATCCTCCATCTCCTGCTCACTTCCAGTTCCACTTCCTGCCATACACACTCCAGTCACAGATCAGC
>JAQIUQ010000700.1:0-178773 GCA_030378365.1 Hybognathus amarus
AGCCCTTACTATTGTCACATATTTCCTGAACTGCATTTGTCACAATATCCAGTCTGGTGTTTCCCAATCCTGGCCATACTTTGATTTAATAAACAATGGCCAATACGCATTCTTGAAATTATAACATCCCTCCTTCTATTACCAAAATTTCTTCTTACTGAACCAACTGTTCCTTGAATTTTGTGTAAATGCCGACCCATATTTCCACTATCCCATTCCTTCTGCCATTTCTTCCTAATTTCCTTTGCTATTATGCTTTTTATCTCAGTCTTACTCAATGCAATTTTAATATCTACTTCTTGGAATTTTATGGCCTGCTTTGCTAAACTATCCACCTCTTCATTTCCTGCCACCCCCATATGAGCTGGTATCCAAAGAAAATTTATAACGATTCTCAATTGTCTGATTCTAAAAAGACTTTGTAATATTTCATAAATTAAGTCCTGTCTAGCTGTAGAAATACCACTTGCTATACTTTCAATTGCAGATAAAGAGTCTGTGCATATAACTGATCTGCTTGGCTGAATTTCTTCAACCCACTGTAATGCTAATATAATTGCTATTAATTCTGATGAAAATACCGAAATGAAATCTGATGTTCTTTTTAAAATGTTAACTCTAAATTGCGGTATAAATACTGCTGCAGATGTTTTTCCCGAATGTGGATCCTTAGAGCCATCAGTATATATCTGGATGGCACTATAATATATATGATCAATGTAATCTTGTACTTTTACACTATCCAGGATAATCTTCTCCTTATGTTTGTCATTGTGTAACTGTAAATCAATAGAAGGCATTAGAAAAAACCAAGGAGGAATTGCTGGCAAAGACACACAGTTGACAATATTAACCTCTTCTATTTCTCTTGCTTCCTCATTAATGATCCATCCAAAACTTGTTAAATCTTTATAGTTATATTCCCAACAATCCCTTAAAACATTTTTAACTGGATGGTTTCCTGATTGACCCTTTATGTTTGCCCAATATCTCATTCTTAACTTACTCCTTCTCATTCCCAGTGGCATTACACCCATCTCAACATTAAGTGATGACACTGGTGATGATCTCATTGCTCCACAACAAATCCTTAATGCTTGATTCTGAATTGTCTCAATCCTAGCAAGCTGAGTTTTTGAAGCAGAACTATACACAATGCTACCGTAATCTATAGTTGCTCCAATTAGTGCCACATAAATATTTTTGAGCGATTGCCGATATGCTCCCCATTCAGCTCCAGCTAGACATCTCATTATATTTATCACTTTTTTACATTTATCTATTATATTCTGAATATGAACTTTGAAATTTAATTTTGAGTCCATCCATACTCCTAAAAACCTAACAACTGATGTCTGCTCTAATGTTTCTCCATACATTTTAATATTTATTCCAGGATTCATCTTCTTTTTTGAAAAACAAATTACTTGTGTTTTTGCCATAGATAGCCTAAAGCCCCAATTATTAGCCCAGTTTTCTATCGATTTTACAGCATTTTGAACCTTATCCTGTACAAACTTGACATTCCGCCCTCTTTTCCATATTGCAGCATCATCAGCATATAAAGATTTCCCTATCCCAGGTTCTATCTGTGAAAAAATGTCATTGATCATTAAGTTAAACAAGATTGGACTGCTGACACTTCCTTGCGGGGTTCCATTCTCTATTTCATAAATCTGGGAATACTCACATCCCACTCTGACTTGAATAGTTCTATTTAACAGAAAGTTCATAATCCAATTATACATTTTACCTTTTATTCCCATCATATCCAACTTAATTAAAAGTCCCTCCTTCCACAACATATCATACGCCTTTTCAACATCTATAAAAACACCTACCAAAACCTCTTTATTAATCTGAGCCTTTCTTATATCAGCTTCCAAACACAGCACTGAATCCATAGTATTTCTCCCCTTTCTAAAGCCACTTTGGAAAGGGGAGAAGATATCCCTCTTCTCAATAACATATACTAGCCTATTCATTACCATACGCTCCATTATCTTACATACATTTGAAGTTAGAGCAATAGGCCTATAATTACTAGATTGCGTATGATCCTTTCCTGGTTTCGCTACTGGTATAATTACTCCATGTTTCCATTCCATTGGAAGTTTTCCTGAATTCCATACTTTATTATAAAACCTTAAAATTATATTTAATGACTGATCTGATAAATGCTTAAACATTTCATAGCATATCTCATCCCTACCTGGAGAAGTTTGTTTGGTCCCTGCAATTGCTCTTTTTAACTCATATAAAGTTAATTCATAATCCAATGCTTCTCCAGTTGACTCCTTAACTTCCAATACTTGTGGATTCTTCCTCATACTCTGTTCCCTTAACTTCATCATGTCATTTGATATATTTCCATTACTATGTACTTTCACAAATGTTTTTGCTAGAATCTCTGCCTTCCTGCTATCAGACACAACTACTTCCTCATTATGAATTATCGTCGGAATAGTATTAATTCTTTGTTTTCCTCCCATCTTTCTAATCATATTCCAAATCTCATTAATTCCAATATTTCCCCCAATATTATTGCAATACTCTCTCCAATACTTTCTTTTTGCTGCCCTGATACTCCTCCTCACAATTGCTTGAGCTTTTTTATATACAATAAAGTCATCATATCTGATAGATTTTCTTACTTTTTTAAGCGTTCTGTTTCTTTCTTTAATTGCCATATTGCATTCTTCATTCCACCACGGAACACTTTTCCTTTTACTACATGTCTTCTTTCTGCCAAATACTTCTTCTGCTGTACTCCTAAGAACCTCACTAATTTTTGAATTTAAAACATCAGTATCTTCATCATCATTATCATTAATTTCAACCAATTTATCCTGACATATCTGTAAGTACATCTCCCAATCCCCTGATTTAAAATTCCACCTATGAATTCTTTCCAAGCCTGTTTTTAATAATTCTACTCCAATTGTACTACAAACAGGAAAATGATCGCTACCAATAGTACTTTCATTCAATACTTTCCAATCACACCTACAGGCTAGATTTTCTGATACTATTGTCAAATCTAACACAGAGTATTTGCATTTAGAAAGATTAACTCTTGTGTAGCTTCCGTCATTAATGCATACTAGCTCTCCCCAGTCCAGCATATCTTCTATGATCAATCCATTATAATCAGTATTAGGACTCCCCCATAAAGTACTGTGTGCATTAAAATCACCACACCACACCCTATTAAAATCCCCAATTCCTCCAATGTTTTCCAACATTTCCTTAGTTAGCTTATCACATGGGTTATAAAAATTAATCACTCTAATACTTTGATTTCCTTCCCACACTTCCACTACCACATCCTCAAAAACATTATTATCCACAATTTTCCTAAACCCTATACCTTCTTTAATAAAAGTTGCTACTCCACCACCATTTCCTTTAATTCTGTCTTTCCTAATTGTCTCATATCCACTAATCATAAAATTGAGCTGTGGCTTAAGCCACGTTTCTTGAACACAAATAATATCAGGGTACATATCACAATTTGCTACAAAATGCTTAAATTCTTGCCCGTTTGCGATTAAACTTCTTGCATTCCACTGCAAGATTACCAAAACCATTATGAGCCCCCACATGCTGTCTGACTGTTTGTTACTTGTTGTGCCACAAGTCTTTCATTTATCATGTCAACAGATATGTTCTTCAGTTCCAAATACTTTTCTGCAGCTCTAATGATTATCTTAATCCTTTCTGATCTACTTTCAGTCTGCGCTGAACAATTCACCACTTCTGCTATAAATGCTAGAAATGATACTTTGTCTTCAATCAATTCAATTTTTTCCCTTGGAGTTGGCATCTTACTTGGTTGTGGTTGTACCCTAACAGGGGATTCCTCTACCATGACTACTTTAGGGGCTTGTTTTACTTTTTTAAGTGCTTGAGCAAACGTTATTCCTTCTTCCATTCTCACATTTTGAACCTTAATCGCATCTTTCCTTACATCACAACCTCCATAAGCTGCACTGTGCTCTCCCCCACAATTACAGCATTTTGGTGTTTTACTTGGTCCACATTTTCCATACTCATGGTCACCTCCACATCTTGCACATCTTTGTTTGCCTCTACATACAGCAGCCACATGCCCAAATTTTTGGCATTTGAAACACCTTACTGGAGGAGGGATGTATAATCTGACTGCATAACTAACATATCCCAAAGAAACTCTTTCTGGTAATTTGACCTCATCAAAAACCAACATAATTGACAGACTGTCCGTTTTCTCTTTATTTCTGAAACATTTCAATCGTCTTACTTCCTTAACTGCTGCCCCTTTTACATTTCTTTTGATCATCTCATCTGAAACATCCAACGGAATTCCAGATATTACACCTCTAATCCAATTTCTCTCTTCTGGTATGAGGCATTCTACTTTATGTCCGATCATGGATTTAATTCCCAGGGCTGCTTTTTGTTGGTTACTATCTTTACAAAAAAGCAACAGTCTTCCATCCTTCAAAGTTTTAACATTTTCTACAATCCCTACACTTTCCTTAATTGCTTTTGTAAGTCTCAAAGGATTGATGTTACTCACAGAGTCGGAAGCAAACTTTATCATTACTTTAAACTCCTTCTTCTGTCCATGAGCCGGTTGACTTCCCTTGTCACTTTCCGAGTCTGAATTTAACTCACGGGATTTCTTCCTTTTCTTTGTTTTAACAACATTCCATCCTAAACTTGAATTTCCCCCACTGTCTTTCTCAATCCTATCATCCTCCATTTCCGGATCGCTTCCGGAATCTACGTCAGATCCTGCCATCCGTACTCCAGTCACAATCCAGCTGTTTGCCAACTGCCACTCCTCACGTCTCTCTCTGTCAATAATACCTTTCGTTTCCGTTTATTTTTATCTCACGTGTAGTTGAAAACCATGTAGAAAACTGACGCTCAGGTTGCAGCATCACGCTTAAGGTGCTTTACTGCCCCCTGCTGTAATGGAGCTAACTCTGTGGTCGAACTGACTTCTTCAATGGTTACCAGGCTTATATCTAGTAGCCACCATGCACTAGTGCCCTCACATGGCAATTAGAGGTACTACACTTGACCTAGGTAACTTTACTGCTAATAGTCAGAAAGTACAGACTAAAACTCATGTAACATTTAAACCGTTACAGTATCTAATAACAAAATTCTAGAGTCTGTTATGTTTTGGCCATGAGGATCACTTTAGTCTGGTCTTTAGTCTGGTCTGAATGGGGGTCGCGACAGAGCGCCTATGTTCTTCGAGTACTATTGAACGAGCCAATGTAATTGGCGTGTGCGATCGCATCACACACTCCACCAGTTCCACTCAGTTTCAATTCAGTTCGCTGGCTTCTGCCCTGGCTCAGTGATTTTATTCATACCTAGGTGTTGAGCTAAAATGCTCCTAAAGCTAGTGATATCTATCACACCTACGTTTTGAGCATTGCTCCTGTCCTGTGTGCGCACATCGCATCATACTGGCAAAGGATGTGATGTAGCCTTTCCCTCCAGCCGATATGAAAACCTATTTCTATTAGTCCTAAAAATAACCTACATGGAACGTTCCTATAACGTTTTTGTTTGGTTCCCAAAAAAATAACCTCATGGGACCATTCGGGAACGTTCTGGGTTTCTATTAACCCGTATTTCATTGTACCTTAGACCACCTTAGGCTTATGGCCATCTTGAGACCTGTGTCAACTGAAACGGGCCTGAAAAATGTGCATTTCCAAATGCTTCGTCCCTTAGATGGCAGCCATCGTTGCTCAGCGAGCTGGTACTGGTTTGATCCCAACCGTTGCACTAGATGTTTCCCCTTACATCTCACAACTCGCCCGTCACCTCCTCCTTGGAGTCAGAAGCTTCTGAGGGCGCTTTACTCCAATACTCTTCCGGCCTGCTCAATCGTGCCACCAACGAGCCTCGCGACAGCTTGAGTGACTCCTCCTTCTGCCAGTTGTTACTTTGTCTAAACGGATGACCTTTGGACAGACACTGGCCTCAGCAGGACCCAGGGCTCCACAGAAATGCGTTCCCGTCCCGCAGTGCTCCTGTCTGTTGGCGCCTAGTGTGCCAGGTCAGGAGGGAGCAGGTCTTGATAGTTGCCCCTTTTTGGCCCAACACGGACCTTACAGTGATCCTATAGGAGCAGCAGTGACTTCCCTGGCCTAAGCCCTGCCCTTCCCCATCTTAAAATAAGCGGGGGCATCAGGAGGCTTTGTCTAGGCACTGGAAGGTGGCAGCCTTAGTGGCGTTTTCAAAGGTGATCCCCTATTCATTCGACCGTCGACTGCGTCCGACGTTCTCGACTGAAAGGGAACGTCCTGGTTGCATATGCAACCCACCGTTTTCTGAAGGAGGGTACAGAGGACGTAGTCCCCTTGCCACAAACACTGGACCACCGCTGACTCGGGTTACTCTCGGCTCCTCAGTGAAAAAGCAGCTGGTGTGTGCATTTATACCCGTACACGGGGGTGGAGTGTGTGATGCGAATCACGCACGCCAATTATATTGGCTCGTTCAATAGTGCTCTCTGAACATTGGCTCTCTGACACGATCCCCATTCAGTCAACCGTCGACTATGTCCTCAGTTCCCTCCTTGCATACGCAACCAGGATGTTTCAATCTGTATTTTCTGCTTTCTCTTTGAGCACATGGCTAATTGTAGTGTTTTGTCATGTGATATTTTGTCTCGGTTTTGTGTAAGCACATGGCTTTTGTTTGTTTCTGTTTGCCATTTGCTTTTCAATCAGTCTCTTGTTTTGTCCTCATCCTCTTGTTACCTTGTTAGTAGTTAATTTACCAGAACTGCTGTCCCTCATTACCCTTGGAATGGCACAGGTGGGTGACGTTACGACTAGGAAAGCACAAAAGCACATCTGGTCATTAGTTTCCATTAGCCGAAAGTCGATCACTGCAGACTGTGGTAAAGTTGCTATTTTTTTTGCTAAATTTCCTATTATCAATGTAAAGCCGCTTAGTTGGAACAACCTACATTGTTAAAAGCGCTATATAACTGAAGATGCCTTGACTTGACTTGGATGAGAACAAACTGGATTCTAAAAAAAAATTCTAGAATCTGCAGGACCCATCAAGATACGTTTGGCAGAAGCCTGCTCTACCCCAGAGGGGTCTGCTCTCAGTGGCAACAGGACTTCTTTTTAGCCAAAGTCTTCTTTGCAAGAAGAATGGTCATCAGATTCGCCTTCTGCTTAGGAGGCTTTGGCTTAGAGTCTCGTCCCGAGCCCCAGGATTTTTGGATGATCATACCCCTCCACAAAAATCATGGGGGTCAGGACGACACTCTCAGCTAAATGCTCCCAAGCAGAAAACAGATCTGAGGACTGTTCTTCTCGTGAAGAAAGCTTTGGTTAAAAAGAAGTCCTAACGTCAGTGGCATCAGACTTTTGAGGGCAGCCCCCTTCGGGGTGGAGAATTGTACACCTCATTATACAGTGTGTCAACTCAGGCTACCAAGACAACTGCAAAGGGCTGCAAATAGATATTGACAGATCTTAGCATCAGTAAGATGTACCACTACATTGGGATGCTCTTTTGCATGGCCAAGGTAAATGTGAGCTCCATCAGGGACTACTGGGGGCAATGCAGTGTTTTCTCCGTACCTTTTCCAGCTACAGTTATGTCTAGGGATAGATACCGAAAAATGGAATGGAATGTGCACATGAGTCACCCAGATGCAGATAAGGAGAATGGCAGAAAGAGGGGCACAGCTGAACATGACCATCTGTTCAGGGTCAAACCTCTCATAGATAATATTCGTCATGCTTGCAAAGTTAACTATCATCCTAAAAGAAACTTAGCTTTGGATGAAAGAATGGTTGCATGCAAAGCAAACACGGGTATGACACAGTCAGAGCCGATCCGCCCTATACGCTCACTACGCAAGCTGCGTCAGGGCCCCGCAAATTGCTCAAGGCCCCGCCTCCCCCTCCTCGTGTCATAGCGCGTCAATTAATGTTGACAAAATGAAGCGAAAATATCCCTCTGGTCACGATAAGAGGAAGAAGAAAAAACATGAGAGTGAATTGCGGGAACAACATTCAGGTAAACTTGTGTTCTCTCCTCTCCAAATTTGATGTCAGTCAGCAAAGTAAACTTAAGTTTATGTGCATTTCTATTGTGTTTTTTCGGTCTTGCTAACCTAACTGGGCAGACAGGCAGTGCATCTCTTGCATCACTCCTCTTTGTGCCTGACTGACAAAAGTGAGAGTAAAATACAATTATGTATTACGTTTGTTTTTGATAAACAACAAAGTGCAAGTTGTGCAACGGTGTTTGTTTACTGCAGCTCGGAAAAGATAACCGCGTCGCGTGTGTTAGGCTATCATGCGTTCATATGCGCGTGCACGAAATGAAACGCGAATTTTTTCAAGCAGAAATATATGTGGACATACTGTGCAATATGGGCGGGAAATGATGGCACTCCTCATCAAAGTACACATTATACATACATACTTTTAAAACAAGACACTGATTATCTAGTCTCAGTCAATGTGTAGTTAAACATTCTAAACAACTGCAGCAGCACTAATTATGCAAGATGGAAATCAATATTGACAATTTGACATTGATTGACTATTGATATATAGGCTATATTGAATTTAAAATGTTGATTAGCTGGACATACTGGTCAATATGGATGCACATCCCTCAGTAAATAATAACCATAAATCAAGAATTGCCTCAACATGCATAATAATAATAATAATAATAAAAACTTTAAGATGCCATGGCAAGCGTTTTAGCTTTTATTCATTCACAGTTTATGTATTTTTGATATCAAGAATTCATTTTTTTTTTTACTATTTGCAATGTGAATTCTTGATTAGTTTTTACTAGTAAGGCCCCTTAGTTACATTTTTATCTACCAATGTCTACTTTTGATATCAGGAATTACATGTTCACTTGTACAAAAGTTAATTCTTGATATCAATGATGTCATCACTCACAGTGATTATTGATATCTGCATCACTAGTTGCATCACCTAATGCCCAGGCTGTAGAGAGAACAAAAGTTAATCCCAAAAACCAAAGCTCAGGGTTATAATTTATTATGTTATTCTTATTTATGTTTACGTTACTTTTCACTTACTTAATAATATTCACTTGTTATCTTAATATTCTATGGAAAATACTCTATTCAATAAATATTGTTTGTTTGAACCTCATTCTGTTCTTTGATTGTTTTGTTTAAAGGAGGGAGGGTTGTATTTGGAGCACTGAAGTGTCAGGTGTGACTGTGTAGCATTGGCAAATGGTTTACTTTACATAGCTCACGTCACGGCGTCACAGGTCAGGTAGAGAGCCCCTTAGCAGAATTTTGCTTTAGGGCCCCAGGGAGGTCAGGATCGGCACTGGACACAGTACATGAAAGCCAAACCAACCAGGTGGGGATTCATAGTCTGTTCTTGCAGACTATTTAAATAGATACACAGTAGACTTTTCTGTGTACATAGTAAAGAACAACTTTCCTACAGACCATGGACTGTCATATTATGCTGTGACGTCTCTATTGGACCATACATTTTGGGGTTCTGCATACTTTGTGCATTTACATGGTTAATTTTTACTCCTAAGCTCCTAAAAAATATTGCAATGACGTTTGGGGCATGTGGGACTTACAGGGACAAGATTGATAACTCAAAAGTCTTGTGAACAACTATTCAGTATATGTTATATGGCCTAACTGCGGCGATAATTTTTTTCTCAAAACTTTCTAATCATGCATAATGTTTATTTCCTAAAAAAAATGCAAACATGTACATCCATTTTGCTCACATATTATAATGGCAGAATTTGTTCTGAATACAGCAAAATTACATGTTGGCCAATGGTATCTTATAAGCAGCTGAAATAAGCACAAATGTCAAAACATCTCAAGGGCCCCAAAAACCCATCAGACCCCCTAGGCGCCCCTTAAAGCTGCTTGTATTGTAGTGTGTAAAGTCCTGCCCAAATAAAACTTGATGCCCAGCAAACAAATTTAGGTTCTGAGAACGTTCTGGGAACGTTTTGTTGGTAACACTTTACAATACGTGTGCACTAATATGCATTAATTCATGCTTAACTAATGCACAGATAATCATGAGTTAATGTATAACTCATGAAGAACTAAACCATTAATTAATGATTACTGCATCAGCAACTAATAAAGAGTCTATATGATTAATAGATTAAGTAATACATGAATTGCTATTAATTCACTATGTCATTGTGTATTCATTCCTTAATAACATATTTTATTAACTAATAGTGTAAATTAAAGTGTTAATTACCACAATTAGTCAAAGCTATGTACTTCAACTTCCAGTTGTCTGCCTTAATTAATCATTAGCTAATGATTTGCAAAGTTATCATTATGTTATGACTTTACTTGTTGAGGCACATCATTATTAACTAGTCATTTAGTAATTGTAGTAATTTGCACATGAATTTGCATTAACAATTAATTAATTAATCATGTATTAATGCATATTAGTGTACCTGTCATATTATCTGGAAGTTGAAACACAAGGCTTTGGCTCATTCTGATAATTAACATATTAATTAACACTATTAGTTAAAAAAATGAGTTATTATGGAATTGATCCACAATTACATATTTAATTAATAACAATTCATGTATGAACTAATACATTAACCTTACAGACTCTAAATTAGTTCCTAATGTGGTAATCATTAATGAATAGCTTAGATAATCATAAGTAACACATTAATTCAGTATTATCTGTGCATTAGTTAAGCATGAATTAATGCTTATTAGTGCACACGTATTGTAAAGTGTTACCCGTTCGTTTTTTTGGCTCCCAGAACGTTTCTAGAACTTTCCATTAAGGTTAAGGAACGTTCCCGGAACATATTCCTTACATTATCAAAATGGAACCTAAAAATAACCTACATGGAACATTCCTATAACGTTCTTGTTTGGTTCCCAAAAAAATAACCTCATGGGACCATTCGGGAACGTTAGGGGAACGTTCTGTGTTTGCTGGGTGATATCTTATCCACTTTACATTTTATTTTGACGGTCCATATTTGACATTCTATTTTGCAACTACTTGTCAACTCTCATTAGAGCATTAGTAGATTCATTGTAGTAAAATGTAAGGTTAGGGTTAGGTTATGTGTTAGGGTTCGAGTAAGTAGAATAAGTTGACTTAGTTGCAAAGTGACTTATAGTCAATAGAATGTCTGTTGTGGGAGCATCAAAATAAAAGCAGATCTTAGGCAGACAGTGTACTAATGTTCTAATGAGAGACTCATTGAGAGTTAGTTGACATGTAGGGGCAAAGTTACTTATAGTTAGTAGAATGTCTGATGTGGACCATCACAATAATGTGTTACCTTTGTAAACATTTTCACCAGACAGGTAAATGAATTGCTATTTCACAATTAATGTTATTTCATAAATTAACAGTTTTTATTGATTTACTATACATGTAATATTTTAATATCCTAATAAAGTTCAACTACAAATTCAACATTTTTATTCAACACAATGTGAACACTACAGCATCAACTGTTTAACATAATATGCCTCTCATGTGTATTATAAGTAAGAGTAAAAAGAGTAAAAATCTGTTTATAGGTCCCCTAACCTTCCAAGATCTAAGTCTATATGTGTTTTTTTTTCATCTTTCCAAAATAATTAGGGATAATTAGGGGTAATCCATTTAAAACCTCATAGTGGGATTGTTTGAAATCGACTCATGTACTCCCAAGCTGATAAGAAAAATCTTTTAACATGCTCTAAAAAATGCCAGCCACAGTGAATACCCAAGTGAGGAAGTTAGTTCTATTTTTATTAGATGAAATGCATGGTCCAGTCTGTCAAATGAAAGCGCAGAAAGTGTGAGGAGAAAATGATTGTCGAAAGGTTATTATGCAAAAAGAACTGCATCAGACAGAAAGTAATCTAATATGCCTCAAATGGTGCTGTAACCGACCAATTGCATAAATGTTTTCAAAGGTCAAGTGCTCTTTAACAGCATCCAGCACATTAATGATTGTTGTTTACAATCATTAATGACCCTGTTAGATTTTCCTAATTAGATTTTTTTGTTTCAGTAGAATTTTGCTTTCCTATGAGCACCCTTATGATAATTTCACAATGTAGAATGTATTCCTTCATCAATATCCTTGTTCCCTACAATGGACCCACACACACAAATTTAAATAGCTGTGTTAATGAAAACAAATTCTTTTTGTTTTTTAAATGAACACTATCTCACACCCTAAACTGTTTTTGTGTGTTTTTAAAATTGTCTTAGACATTACAAACTGAGAGTCTTTCAAACGAGAGGTTTTGTCAAGCAGCCAAACGGTGTCCCAAAACTGTATTTAGGGTGTACATGCACACACGCAGTGGCTTAAAGGAACACTCCGACTTTTTGGGACTTTAGCCTATTCACATTATCCCCAGAGTTAGATAAGTCCATACATACCTTTTTCATCTCCGTGCATGCTATAAGTCTGTTTGACGCACCCACCGCTAGCCTAGCTTAGCACAAAGACTGGATGTAATATGATTGCAGCTGGCAATATAATCCAAATGAGTGACAAAATAACGCAAACGTTTTTCTATTTATATGTTGTGATTTGTATAGTCACAGAGTGTACAAAAAACAAAGTCAAATGAGAAGCACTGCTACTTGGGCGGAGTGATAACCTGAGAAGCGCCGTGGAGAGGAGCAGAGAGTTTGGATAACAGAGTCAGCAATTTATAAATAGTAAAAGTAGTTTACAGTCATGGGTTTTCGCTGTATTGTAAATAGCTGCGACAATAAACAGGGGAGGTAATACCATGATGTTTCACAGAATTCCAACTAAAACGCTGATCTGATGAAGAAATGGCTAACTTACTTGCTCTGGATATTGATCCAAACACACCAAGAGATTATCAAGGGACATTTTGCTCGGTATATTTCACTGAGGACGACTATTTTGAAAAAATGGAATTTGCCACACGGAAAATAAACATGTGCTGAAGGATACGGCTATCCCATCGATAGCACAGACAGGACAAAGTGAAAGTGGATCACCTGCGGCTGCGGTAACGTAAGTGTTTCGTTATGTTTTTAGATGACCTACTGTAACAGTGCCATTAGCCAGATCTAATGTAACTCGTAAACTCAGGAGGACTGTAGCCTTCACCTTGATAATGAATCAGATTTTTTTTTTTTTTTTTTTTTTTAAGAAAAACGTGACCTTGTCCAGTATGGGTACATTAGGCTTTGGGTTCATTGTGCAAAAACAATTTGCCTTGTGCTATTAATTCCCCTTATTCTAGCCTGTAATGTAATTATAGCCTACTGTATTATATGCTGTTGAATACATTTGGTTTCGCTAATAAATTGCATTTAAAATATATTGATTCCTGTAATAATAATTCTTTATTTATGTTCTGTGATATTTATAAATCAGGATGCGTTTTTGGTTGGAATTCAATGAAACATAATGGTATTACCTGGTCTCCCCTGTTATTGTCACAGCTCATACAATAAAGCGAACACCCATGATAAACTATGCTTTTCTATCTAGTAATTGCTGACTATAACTCCAACTCTGAACAAACTCTCTGCTCCTCCTCACGGTGCGTCTCAGGTGCTGCGGTTATCACTTCGCCCAAGTAGCAGTGCTTATACGGTTAAAAGATGTCTGTGTCTCTTTTGACTTTGTTTTTTGTACACTCTGTGACTATACAAATCACAACATATAAATAGAAAAACGTTTGCGTTATTTTGTCACTCATTTGGATTATATTGCCAGCTGCAACCATTTACATCCAGTCTTTGTGCTAAGCTAGGCTAGCGGTGGGTGCATGAAACAGACTTATAGCACACACGGAGATGAAAAAGGTATGTATAGACTTATCTAACTCTGGGGAATAAGGTGAATTGGCTAAAGTCACAAAAAGTCGGAGTGTTCCTTTAAGCCACTGTATGCGTCTGTGCATGTACACCCTAAATACAGTTTGGGGACACTGTTTGGCTGCTTGACAAAACCTCTCGTTTCCTTTAAACATGTTGTCATGCATGGTAAAGATCATTCATATTGACAGTATTTACCCAGCAAGTTTCCCAATTTCTTGGCTTTGTAACTGTGAGAATGTCCATTTGCTCTCCAGAAATCAAATACGACACTAAAGGTGACAACAAGGACAACCACGGTGGATTACTTGTCAATTTGCTTATGAAGCTAAATCATGTCCTAAGAAGATGCATTTCGCGCAAATCAGAGTAGACAAATTGTGTGGATATTAATTTACAGCTTGATTCATATATTTTAACAACCGCCTACAAGTGTCAGAGTGTGGATTGAGTATAATTTAGATATATTACTGTTAAAAGAGGCTGGCAACGCAAAAGAAAAAATAACAAATTCTGCTCAGGTGTACATGTATGCCACATTTCTATAATATAGAATATGAGTGTGAAGAGTCAATTTTATGGAAACATATTAAACAAAATATTTAGATGCTTCACAAAAACTTTTATTTAAAGACAGTTAATGTTTGCTTTAGTGTTTACAATCCCTTACTTGGCAAATATTATCCATTTAGATTTAGGACATAATTTCACTTGCTTCTGTCTCTCCAGTTTTCTGACTCAAATGATGCTGAGATCAGATCTCTGTGTGGACTATATCTTCTGTTGTAGGACTCCTTGTCCATACAAAATTCTCACCGGATTAGATTGGTCAGGAATTTGTTTTGTTTTTTTACCTTTAAAATACTTAAAGACTTTTAAAGACTGAGAAATCTAATTTTCCTTGAGCTTTTGACATCTAAGAGGTCATCATATTATAAGAATATCCTGTAAGTTTCTGAACTGAAAACGTCATTGTTAGTCCAATAAAAGCTTTTATTGACACCAGCCTCAACAAACGACTTATTTTTAAAAGTGGGGAAATATGACGTCAACGCCTGCTTCAGACACGGCTGGTTTAGCCCCGCCCACCGATTCGCGCATTACACGCATAGCTAAGTAGCCTAACATACATGCCTACCTCGTGATGACAAACCCGATCCAGCTACCGAGCAATACAGAATATTGTGCAGTGCCTGGTTGTGGAAGACAGTCGCTGCATAAGCTTCCTGTGAATTCCAATAGGACTGCATGGATAAACTTTATTTTTAATGACGTTCCAGCTGATGAGGTAAAACATCGTCGTCTGCTCGCTTCATTTCACTGAGGATTGTTTTGTAAACAAGACTGGATTTGCAGACCGATTAAGAGTAAAGAACGGTGCTGTGCCGTCTATATTGGATCTGACAGGAATTGTACAACACACGGACTCTGGGTCGACATGTATGGGCGAATCCGATTGCCATTTGACCCCTTATGGGTTAGCCCGTTCATGACCCCTTTAAAAAACACTTCAGCTTTGGTGGGTAAAGTGTATTTGGCGGCAGGTCAGGCTGCATACAGGTACTATGTCCATCTTGCAGGCGTACAGAGGCTGACCTGCTGAGGGACGTGAGTGAGAGTGAGGAGGTCAGCGCTGACGTCATTCGAGAACTGCATCAGGCTGCTAATTTATCTTTGCGCGCCACCAGGAATCGGCCAAGCTAGTGGGTCGATCTATGGCAGCCCTGGTGGCAGTGGCGGATCTAGAAAATTTACATGGGGGGGCAAAGGGGTGGCAAGAGGTCTTGGCAGGGTGGCAGGGGTAGACGGTATATGGCAATCCCTGTATGTGAATTGCTTTAACAAGACAAACATAAAAACACTTTTAAACTATAGTAGATATTGTTTAATCGTGCCCTTACACACTACAAAGGTTTTTAATTCACAACAGGAATAAGCCCAGTGCAGTGTTCAAACAAAATTGTGCATTTAAAAAAAAAGTAAAAGCATAAAAAGCTAAATGAAAAGTTATTTTGAAAATTAAAATATTTGTGTCCAAGATGCAGAGGACAGGTATAAAACAGCTGACAATACTCCAGTTCTTATTATAATTAAGAAGGTATAATTACAGTCCACAAATTACCCTCCTGGTCTCTACAGTTTACTGCCTTTCATTTCTCTCACGCTCTTCCTCCTGTGTACTACTTTTGATTTTTAGGATTTTTTTTGCAAAAAAATATTTTTTCTTTTCATGGTTAGGCTCCAGCTACTTTCTTCAACTACTCTTGCCTGCAGAAGTCAATATGTGAAATCTCTGGTTATCCTTCTATTACATTACTCTGTAGGGCCAAGTAGCAACTAAGTAGCTTATAACAAATATAAAATCAGAATTAGGCCCTCAGAAGTATGATTCATCTTGGAGAATAATAATAATAATAAACAGAGCAATTCCAAGAGGGTCCTCTCACCATCGGTGCTCGGGCCCTAAATATTTATCACATGCACACACCAGTTACTGTATGTTTAGACTACTTAATCCTATTGTATTTGTTATTTCCCCAGTTATAACCTGGTTTCATTGAGTGATATCTGAGAGGAATTGGATTTATAGAACTGCTTAGCTCAGGGGTCGGGTACCTTTTTTGACCAAAGAGACATTTTTTAAAAAAAATGTATGGTTAGGCCTAATGCATTTTTTCAAAAGAGTCTCAGTAAAAGTAGTATATAATAATATTATTAAAGGCATGCTTTTTTTCAATAAAATTTCAACAGTTTTAGGGTAATTATTAGGTCCATAGACAACTAAAAACAAAAAAATATTTAGCAAACAAAGTTTCAATATTAATCGTGAAGGGCTTTCACAGTGAGGTTATCAACTGAGCATAGTTTCTCATACTCACAGTACTTACATCTACTGTGTTTACGTAAATACTCGACTTGGCATTTTTATACATTTATGTATTCATTTGGCCATTTAGGTGCGCAACCGAAAAGCTAATCAAATGATCGTTCTCCTAATTGCTGATGTGTGCGACCATCAGTTAACGTTATGGATACAAACAATATTTTATGTTTTATTAAGCTGTTCTTGTCTTTACTAAAATCGAAATTAGATAATCAAAGGGAAGAGTGCTCTTAAAAATCCTGAGGGAGCGATTTGACCGATGATTTTGGCTAACGTAATAGACTCGCTGTTTTTGCTGTGATGCTGAATCGTCTTTAGCATACAATACATTCATTACAAATGTAACTAAGTTAAACGTGTGTTTAAACTACACCTGGGGAAACTCACTTCACCTTCAGAAGCTCTGGGGCAGCTCAGTCTCTCCAGTCGGGCTGCAGGGCCACTCCACCGCCCCACAGCAAAGCAAACTCGCCGTGTCTGTGTGTGGGTGTGTGAGAGCCAGACTGAGAGAACGCCGCTCTGCTGCACGTTGAATCAGGGGGAGGGGCTAATAATAGGCTACATTTAAAATGAAAAATTAAATTGTTCACTTTTGGTAAATGTATTGTTTATTTCACTATTTTGAGAAGCGTGTGGAGTGGCATGTTGTTTTTACAAGTAAATTTTTCGGATCATCAAAGTTAGGGGGGCAGCTGGGGGGGCAAGGCTCTAGAGTGGGGGGGCACCTGCCCCCCCTTGCCCCCCTGTAGAACCGCCCCTGCCTGGTGGCCGCAAAAGACATCTTTGGCTAAATCAGACCAATATGAAGGAAGAAGAGAAAGCCTTTCTTTTAGACGCTCCTCTCTCTCCATCGGGTTTATTCAGTGATGCTGTAAACTCGGTTATCGATAAATTCCAGGTCAGGAAGTGAAAAAGCAAGCAGCAGCTTTTAAAAAGTTTCTTCCGCTAAAAGTTCACGTCCCTGGGGCTGCTGGGCGGGAGCAGCCCCGGCCATCTACGAGCTTGTCACACAGGGCGCAGCAGAAGCAGAGTGTTGCGTCTCGTGCTCCCCCTGCTGGACAGTGGGCTCAGACGCGGCACTCTCAGCCAAAGCCTTCAGGAAAAAGAACGGATCTGAGGACCGAAGAAGGACTCTAAGAAGAAGTCCTCATGCCATGGGGTGCAGGACACTGAGGGTGGTCCCCACCGAGGGTGAAAGGTGTTCACCTCTTTTTACGGTGCCCGTTCTTCCTCTGTGCCTTCAGGGGCCCGTTCTACTTTCCAAGAATATCTCAGTGGGTCCTGAAGATAGTGGAAAGAAGTTATGAAATCAAATTCAGGTGTCGTCTATCAAAATTCAGAA
Organism: Hybognathus amarus; assembly: GCA_030378365.1. Taxonomy (NCBI): domain Eukaryota; kingdom Metazoa; phylum Chordata; class Actinopteri; order Cypriniformes; family Leuciscidae; genus Hybognathus; species Hybognathus amarus. The sequence goes on from JAQIUQ010000700.1 coordinate 18,107, forward strand.
GGGTTCTGCCCACAGTGGTTGGCCCTGAGCAGACTCTGGTACAAGGAACAAGAGGTGAAAATTCTGCTTCAAAAGGGGGCTATAGAACGGGTTCCGTCTCCCAGTTTGGAGCTAGGTTTTTACAGCCGATATTTCATCATTTCAAATAAGGATGGGGGGTTGCATCCAATTCTAGATCTCCGCCTATTAAATCCCTCGGTAGGAAGTTCAAATTTAAGATACTCACTATCAACCAGATCGTCTCACAAGTCAGATCTGAGGACAGGTTTGTCACGATAGATCTAAAGGACGCTTACTTCCACATTTCCTTCGACAACACAGGAAGTTCCTGAGGTTTCCCTTCGGGGAGAGGCATACCAGTACAGGTTTCTTCCGTTTGGCCTAGCTTTATCTTCCCGCACTTTCACAAAATGCATGGATGCAGCACTAGTGCCTCTGAGGCTTCAGTGCATTCACATTCTCAATTATATCAACGATTGGTTGATTTTAGCTCAGATGGAGCAGGTTCGGCATCGATATGTAATTCTCGCACATATCAGAAAGTTGGTGTTGAGGCTGAACGCAAAGAAAAGTGTATTATATATACCACTTTTCTAGGTGTCGTTTGGGATTCGGTCTCAATGCGGGCGCGACTTTCTTCGACCCGCATCGCTTTGAATCTCGCAGCCATGAAACAAGTAAAACTAGGCCACTTCTCACTGTAAAACAGTTTCAGAGACTGTTGGGTCTGATGGCAGCAGCGTCCAATGTTATACCCTGCGGCCTGTTGTACATGAGACCGCTACAGTGGTGGCTCAGTACCAAGGTATTTTCCCTAGGGGAAAATCCGCTCTGCACGATCAAAGTCACACGGTGCTGCCTTCGTGCTCTGGTCATGTGGAAAGATATTTGGTTCCATGTTATATCCAGATATTTGGCTTTGGCTCCCTTCGGGCATGTTGAAAAGGTTTCAGAAGAATACCTCACTTTGAAAACCTTATTTCTCCTTGCTATTTCATCTAACAAGAGAACTGGAGATTTGCATGCCATGTCGGTTGCTCCTTTATGCCTGGAATTTTCACCTGGTATGGTGAAAGCATTTCTTCTACCTGAGACCGGGTTATATTCCTAAGGTCCCAGCTAATGTTGGTGGCCCAATTTTAATACCCCATATCAGGAACAACTTAATCTGTTATGTCCAGTTCGGGCATTGAATGCCTATGTTCACAGAGCTGCTCTGTGGTGTAAGTCTGAGCAGTTATTCTACGAGGAGTATGACAGCCTCTATGGCTTTAATTTCAGGTGTTTTCCTTCTTGATGTTTGTAATGTGGCAGGATGGTCTTCTCCGTATATATTCATCAGGTTTTATTATCTAGACCTCTCCACTCCTGGGGCTAGGTTCTTTGCTACGTAGTGTGCGCAAGGACTTCACATAGAACGGGCATTTCACATTATCGTGTAGTGGGTATGGGGTTCCCACCGCATCTCAAACGCAGCTCGAAGTTCACTTGAAAGGGAACGTCTCAGGTTAAGTATGTAACCCTGGTTCCCTGAGAGGGAATGAGACGCTGCGTTCACGCCATACTTCTTGCATGCCCTGATCGACTTGCTTCAGGCTTTTTCAGAAGCTGTCGCATGTCACCCTCCTATGACGTCTCGCTCTTCCATTGGACTGTTTATACATGTGCTTCACGATGCAATCACGCAGATTGTTCCCACCGCGTCTCAAACACAGTGTCTCATTCCCTCTCAGGGGACCAGGGTTACATACTTAACCTGAGACGTTACATACGTAACCGAGACGCTTTCTCCTTCAGTGATTCTGTTTGTTAATATCAGGTGTCTTCAATGTTGGCAATGTTCGTTACTCTCCTTTCTACAAGAGTTTCCACTAAGTGTCTTCTCTAGTTCTGTCAAGTCCTGTCGTCTCATACCTACCTGCAACATTGCCAGATCAGAGCGGGGACCAGAGCGGGGACCAAAGTAGGGACCAGAGGTGGAAAGAGGAAACAGCGCTTCTCCAGTTCACCCAGGCTTGCCTTTACAGACCATGGGGACTGCTGCTTCGAGCTTCATTGCATCTGCTTTGTAACGAATTGAGGTGAACCCAAACACAAATTAATCTCTCATGGGATTCATATAAACGTGATTCAGCACTCCAATTTCTGGAGCTCACATTCCATTAATCGGATGGCGCCAAAAAGTCTGCTTTGGGGGACAATAAACCTCCTCACAGGAGACCTTTATGGCCGCAGGCCCAAAGATGCTCACTAAAGCAGGAAGAACGTGTCAATGTGTCAATGTTTTACCAAGATAGATGGCTCCAAAATGGTGGAACGAGAGGCCTGACCACCAAAAGCCTGACCACCTTTGACCTCCCTCAGCATCATCACTGTTGGGTGGGACAAGGACATAACACAGACCACTTTTCATGGAACATGAGTTGAACACAGACTTACACCCTTTTCACATAAACTCACTTCAGAACAATTTTCAATGGACTTCTACTCAAACATTCAATTCTGTTTGCTATAGTTGTTCCTACAATATATGTGTGTGATTATTATACGTTCTACCATTTGTCTGTGGTTATTATGCTCATAAATAGATCACATATAAGTCATGTAATTGTGATATATCTCTACTGTGTGAATGAGAACCTCGTAGTTTAGTCTTAAAAGAACCGTACGCTCTTAATTCAAAAGATGGCTTAATTGAAATCTGTGTAAAATGCTTTATATGATTATAATAATCTAAAATGGTAAACTGTGGTCTCTTGTTTCTCTGCTAAGTGCTGGAAAACCAGGCAGATCACAAGATAGTGATAAGCAGAAGATAGATCCACCTCCGAAATGAAGCCAGGGTCTTCATTGGCCAGAAGTTTTCTGGGAGGTTGGACTAACTTGTAAGTTAAAGATCTGAACAAAGCAGTTCAGCCAGAATGTAATATCCTCGTGTTCAGTCCAGAATGTAATGTTCAATTCGGTTCAGCTCAGGTAACCGTTAAGTTCGCGCCTCTCTCTAAAACAGCAAGAGAGTGTTCTGTTCGTGCTTTCCTCTGAAAACAACAAAAAATGTGTTTGCACACTTCTACATCAACCAGACCGAATTAGACCAGCAGACACAATAACCCATCAAGATCGAGGTTGAAACAGCTCATTCAAGCCATCTAACTCATCTCACTTTCATTTCTTTCTTTTATTTTCTTTTTCATAAAAGTCTCGTTTCAAAGTTAAGTTTGCTGCATGTTTAGTTTTTGAACGTCTCTCTTGCAACGCGCTCCTGAATTGCATTCGCCTGCTAATCACACGTGACCGGCAGCGAAACTTTCATCCAAGCTCGAGAAGACAACCACGACACGGACCCAGCCAGGAAACCCCTTTGACGCAACACGACAAAGGGAATTCCCTGAGCCACACAAAGACAAGCAAGTACTCCAGACTCTAACTGAACTGGTGCTTTAATGTAAATTAAATAACCTACCTAAGAGACGAAGGTTTAATTAATGCTTGATGGTCCTTTAGAAAGTTGAAACTTTCTCTCTAACTCTTTCCAACTCCCTCTCTTCCTTTTTCTGCGACTGTATGAATGTGTGTGTGACAGTATTAGACATTATAGTTCTATTTGTTTAGAATAGCTAATAAAGTCCATATATTTGAAAAAAATTAATTGCCTTGCGGTGTGCTTGCATATTTAATGTATTGTACTGTTCGATCTAAAGTTACCTTGCAAAGACATAGTGTTTCACTATAGATTGGGTATTTATATCCTTGCAAAGGTTATAATTACGGCCCATTCAAATGATCTCTAAACGAGTCCTTTGCTCGGTTCCATAAGTGACTTCGGTCAAGATTCATAGTAAATCAATGAATCATTCCCTTTGAGTTAATTTGGCCTTCGGCCCCCTTAAATACATTTTATGTATATTATTAAATGTTGCATTTGCTACAGATTGTTTATGAGAGATAACTTCTGTTAATCTGCCATTTCGGCTCTGTCTTATTTCCATTAAAGATTCATTACCTGCAGTTTTGCCTCCTGAGATTTCCTCTCGCAGCAGACCTGTGACAGAATAATCCAACCAGATGAATCCAGCAGATGAGCGTCCCATCCAGAACGCGCTGGAAATTCAAGGAGCCATGCTGGGGAGACATAAAGAGGAGCTTGTCGCTCACTCGCCAGGTCGTTGAGACGCTGGCTTCACAAATATCTAAACTGTCCGAGCAGTTTCACTTTCTCCGAGTGCATGTCATTTCTAAACCAATGTGAGGTTAGGTTTTTGCTTCAGCCACACACCTATTCCAAGCAACGTACCCGTAACGCCTACATCATCTCGCTGCTCAAGGGTCGAGCCCGGCGAATGGGGCACCGCCGTTTGGAGTTCGGATGCCTTCTGTCTCAGTAGCTATTCCCAATTCAAGGATGAGATGTTAAGAGTGTCTGACCGATCTGTGCAGGGTTCTGAAGCCTCTTGTCTGTTGTCCTCTCTGCGCCAGGGAGGCGTTCTGTTGCTGACTTCTTGGTGGAGTTTCACACGCTATCCACGTCTACTGGTTGGAATGAGTTGCTGCACTAGTTGTGCACTTTATTGACGGGTTAAACACGGAGAATCAAGGATGAGGTTCTGGCTCGTGTTAGAGTAGGGACCGGAGGTGGAGAGAGGAATCACTGCTTCACCAGTTCACACAGGCTTGCCTCTACAGACCACGGGGACTGCTGCTTCGAGCTTCATTGCATCTGCTTGTTTATGAGAGATAACTTCTGTTAATCGGCCGTTTCAGCTCTGCCTTATTTCCATTAAAGATTCATTACCTGCAATTTTGCCTCCTGAGATTTCTCTCGCAGCAGACCTGTGACAATCTGTTGCCACAATTTTGATTATATATAGCATATTCATTTTTACAGTGTTCTTCTTTAGCTGCGTCCAAATTCAGAGGCTGAAGAGGCTGTCAAAGGCCTAATGCGTCACAGCGGTGTGCATAAATGGACTGAGGTGAAGATTTTGTTGTGAACCGTTTGGTTTTTGGCTAGACTATCCCATTTAAAGCTGCAGTCTGTAGCTTTTTTTGTGTTAAAAATGATCCAAAATACATATTTGAGAAAATACATAACCAGCCAGTGTTCAACGCTATCTGCTTGCCTTAGCTCGATTCAAAGCGATAAGCTTGTAATAATGTTTTTAATCCCAGTGGTACTGGTGGATTTCCGCGGGAGATTCCAGCATGTCTTTGCGTCGTTACGTCACATCTGTACACATAAAGAAGGAGTCTCGACTAGTAGGCTATATTGCGTGTGAGGATGTTGAAAAGGCGTTTTTTAACTTTAAGCAAACTATACCTTCTTATTTTTTTCACTTCTTGACAGATTTCTTGATATTCAGTCTGGTCTCGTCGTTAAACACTGAACGCTTACTGGACTACCCACCTGTAGAAATCTACCTGTGCCATCCTGTCTCCCAGTCTTCTCCCAGTCTTCAGTGAAAGACATACTTACCTCCTGTGCAATCCTTTACTCGAACTGTCAATTCTTCAGTCTTCATCCATTTTCTGTGATCATCTCATCTTCAAGTCTTCCGATTTTCCTCTCACTCGTAATCACCGCCTGCAACAGATAAGAACTGTCACTTTCCTGCCAGTATCACCATATCGATCTGCAATCCAATTACTCACCTGCTTAAGTCCCTTATGTCACTCAAACTCTGGAATTTACCTGTTTTTGCATCCTTCTGTTCCTTAACAAACTAGGATCATATCTGTGATATGAACCCATCCATGCTTTAAAAATGCCGCTATATTAGTGAGGTACTTGGAACTTACACATGATGAGATCATCATGCTTTCAAGATGAAAGTATAAATGTACTTTGAACTATGCTGTCTACTGAGAGCTGTATCAAATGAACCATATACAGTAGCTGACATTTAAAAAGGAATAACTTGCCTACACAACTATGCATGATGGAGCTCCTAACGGAGAACTCAGAAGTGTCTCCACTGGTGTGCATGACTACTTTGGTTTAATACACCTCACTCTTGTTCTTCAGATGGGCATTCATGCATGAATGTCCATTAATTTTGTCTGGCTGAAATAACACACATCTGACCACATTCACAGCCAGGGCTGCCATTTCTCAGGCCCTAATACAGCCTCCTCTATGTTTATTGCAGATAATATGAACATAGATGGGAAAAAAGCACCAAGCTTGAAATGAAGCATTTGGGGTGGTACATCAAAATCATTTAGATGAAACAAATAGATTGAATTTTCCAGGATTCTATCACACCTAATTCCATGGATTCTTGATAACTGAAAGATTGTGTTGTTCATTCTTTGTATTGCATGTCTTCATTGAAACACCAAGGGAAGGCACTGTTTCCTGGCCATCTAAATTAGGCATAACTGGAGAGATACATTTATATAGAAATACATATTAATGTTGGAACAAAAACATTTATTTCAATTTTTATTATTTTTGTTGCTTATACATTAGATTTTTTCTTTCTTTTTTTTTTAAATGAATCCTAATACAAAATGATGGTTCCATGGAAAACAAGGGGCATACTGTACTCCAGCCCCCCAAAATTATTTAGGCCATTATGCCACATTTAAAAAAAATTTATGAAAGTCATTACAAAAAATAAGCAAGTGACATATACATTGAGAATCATATTTTGCTTCGTTCAATTAAAGCTTTTCAAAGAAAGACGTTTGTTAGGTTATAAATAATAAAACAATGGTATGTGAGAAAAACTAAAATATAGGCCTATATCATGGCTACAAATTAACAATTTGTTCCCATGATACTAATATGTCATCTCGTTTTACCAATTCGCTCCAAGTAAATCATGTACACAATATACAACTAATTTGTTCCCTTGGTTTATAAATTGAGGCCATGTTCTCTTAATTAAACCAAAATGAACAAATTAGTTCAACGTGGCCACGATTTACTGAAACAAGGGAACAAATTAAGAAATCAATAAATCGTGGATTTTTTAAGTCCATTTTAAGTGACTTAAATGTCCATGTACTTTTGGGGGACTATATCCAACATTATCACTGACTGTCAAAAAAGAATTTCTCAAGAAATCTGTTATTTCTAATCTGTTATCAGTTAGGCTGCTTCATATGAGTCTCAAACACACATATGAAATAAAGGTTCAAAAGTAAAAATGAAACATTTAAGAGACCATTGCATGGGCAGAAAGTCAAATATTTAATTTAGTTATATCTCATGGTCTGTTAACCAGAATCTCAGTGTAGAAAAGAAATATAAGCTTTTCTGTTAAAGTGAAAAATTCATAACCACTGGCAGAGCAGGACGTGTCATGCTTCCTGTGTCAAGGTCTGTAAGGAACGAAGGATATCTTTGCAAATACACTGAAAAATATGTTCTTATCTTTGTGCCAATTTCTTAAATTGATGCAAATTATGTTTAAAACATAGAATACAGAATTAACAGCCAGATGTTGTCGGGATATGATGTAATGTAAAATGTACTGTCAGGTAACTTAAAACTTGCTTATGACATGTGGTAACAATTACAATTACAAGTTTTATTCAAGTTAAAAACATGAATTAAAATGTTTTAATCAATCCGACTACATCAGTCTGATAACATTAGGTACTACACATGTACAACATAGTCTTGTAATTGGAAAGTGTTATACTAATAAAAGACTGAATGCTGGAAGTTACAGTACCACCATGACAGTGCAATAAGATTCTCAAAATGAAAGCAAATCAGGTTGTCAAATCATTCAGACCAGATTTGTGATGTCAAGGTTTCCTGCTAGTAATGCCAATGTCATTATGTAGCTTAAATATGACACAAGTGTATATAGCCTTATGGTAATTTGATTTTGTTGTTTTGCACAGAATTATGCCTTCCCTTAAAGCCACATTCTAGTTTGACGATTTATGGTTAATGCCACTGCGAGTCCAGGTTAATGCCACTGCTGCTTCTGTACGCTACCACACCATCTATTAATTACATGCTGATTAGAGTCAGCTGGTGAAAATTAATCACAGCCGCAGGAAGTTATTGTCCTTGCGTTTGCAGAGGACAACCCCACGCTTTAGGCATGACAGTGAAAGAAGAAAAATAAATTCAAGAAACGGTGGCAAACAGAGGATAGGCAGTAAGGAAAAAATAAATGGTGATAAAACAGTAAGCAAGGATAAAACATGGAAAATTAAACATGGTGAAATGCTTCATTCTCTAAATTGTATAAAAGATGGTCAGTTGCATGTCCCTAGAGATTTCCAACTGTGATTTGTTCTCATCAAACAGATCCACCTCACACATGCACTACCAGTCAAAAGTGTTGGATCCTCACCAAGGCTGGATTTATTTAATTGAAAATACAAAAAACAGTAATATTGTTAAATATTTATTACTATTTAAAAAAGCTTTTTTTCTATGTGAATAATAGGAAAGTGCGTCATCTGATTTCTGAAGAACCATGTGACAATGTGAATGATTTCTGAAGAATCATGTGAAAATGAAGATTGGAGTAGGCTAATGATGCTGAAAATTCAGCTTTGATCTCAGGAAAAAATAACATTTTAAAATATATAAAAATAGAAAACAGTTATGTTATTACGGAAGCCCTGAACGCAAGGTGATAAAAAAGGAAAATTATCTCGTTATAACGACATACCATGTCGTTTTAACGACTTATTAAGTCGTTTTAACGACATAATATCTCGTTATAACGAGATACTAAGTCATTAAAACAACTTAATAAGTTGTTAAAACAACATAATATCTCGTTTAAATTACATAATATCTCGTTAAAACGACATAATATCTCGTTATAACGACATACTAAGTCGTTAAAACGACTTAATAAGTCGTTAAAACGACATACTCGTTATAACGACATAATATCTCGTTAAAACGACATAATATCTCGTTATAACGACATAATAAGTCGTTATTTCGACATAAATATCTCGTTATTTCGACATAATAAGAGCTCATTCTAATATGCGTAAGCTATATTTAGCATTCTTATAATGACTTCCTATGGGAGGAAAATGATTAACGTCAAATGAAACACTTTGCGTTCAAATTCTGGACTTATCTGGTTTTTATAGTATACTTTATTATGAGTTTAGAATCATAATAATTATAAGAAATGCACGCACAATTATCCGTGAGCTTGATAAATGTTGCAGATATGTTTTAGGCTATACTATCCACAAACAAATTGCTTTCAATTAGGCTCTCAACGAATGCACTGCATTCAACGAATGCACTGCAATTACAAAAATAGTTAAATCGATATTATTATTATTCATAAAAATAATAATTATTATTTAAAAATAATAATTATTATTTATTATTATTATTATTAAATAATATTTGGTAACGCTTTAGATTACAGCCCGGAAAGTACTGCATAATTAAAGCGTTTTTACATCGAAACTTTGGTAATTATAGTATACCTATAACGGACTTACAATATAAGTATAAGGGAACAATATTTTAAGTTTGGGGAATAAAGGGGTAACAACCAGGAGAATTAAACAATTATTTATACTGTAAGTATTAAAGAACTAAAGGGTGCTTATCCTACTATTATGATATAACAATCTTACATTTGGGAGCAATTTAGCAAGAACATTCATTTTTGAAATAATGGTGAACCAGTACATCCTGTATAGGCTTTTTAAAAATTACAGGGTACATATCTATGCATTTGTAAAGTAATCGTTTTAACAAAAGTGCACTGAAAACTAAAACTATTGCAACTTTTGCTTAAATATTGGGCAAAGATACTCTTGTTTCATGTAGTGGTGCTTGTTACCCTCTTGTTCCTTGTAGTTACAGGGTAAGTGTGACATTGCGGGCTGTAAATTAAAGTGGTATTTGTTACCCTCTCGTTACATGTAGTTACTGGGTAAGTACAATAAAAATGCATACACACAATCTTATATCTACACAACTCTACACCCATTCTTATTGATACAAAATTGCTACAAAATAGTATGCAGTGTATGTTCTCGCTAAACTGCTCCCAAATGTAAGATTGTTGTATTTCAATAGTAGAATTATACGTACCCTGAGTACCCCTTAGTTTTATAACACTTAGAGTATATATATATGTATATTTTTTAATTCTCCTGGTTGTTACCCCTTTATTCCCAAATTGTACATATTGTTCCCTTATACTTACATGTAAGTACTTTATAGGTACACTATAATTACAGAACGTTACACTGTAAATTCCTCTTAATTACACAGTACTTTCCGGGCTGTAATCTAAAACGTTACCTAATATTTAATAATAATGAACACTTTGCGTTCATATTCTGGACTTGACATGACTAGACATGATTTTTTGTAATAGGCTATGCTTTATTATGATTTTAGTAGGCTGTCATATAAGAAATGCATGCACAATCCTTGAACTTAATAAATGTTGTATTTTAGGCTATTCTCAAACAAATTGCTTTCAAATGCATGTGCAAAATTCAGAATTTAACGAATGTGCAGCAATTTGTACAAATAAAGACAATTTTGGTGTATAAAAGACATTTTTGTGTTATTTTGTAGTGATTATAATTTGCGCCTCCATTTATTGACGTCTGAGTCGAATCTCATTTGAGTAGGCTTTATTCGGCAATTTGCTTAACGTGGAATTAAACACGTTGAGTTTATATTCTGAGCTCATCAGATTTTGTTGTATAGGCCTACATATACTTTATTAGTATGATTATTTACTGTGTTTGGTCTGTTAGTAAATTTGTTAAGGTTTGTATTCATGTTGATTTGCCACTAGAGGGCAAAATAAGACCGGAAATTAAGGAACGTGTTGTAGATAGGCATATGTTGACCTACTGTTTTCATTACACTAATATACTTTTCTAAAGCATTACATATTAATGGAAATTAACTTATTTGGCAATTACACCTAGTTTTGGTGTCAGTAGGCTATTATATATACTAGGCTATAATAGCTTAGCCTATAGGCCTATTTAATATTTTTAAATCGTACAAAAGTAACATAATATTTCGATCCATGGTTTAGTAAATCATGACCACGTTGTAATAATTTGTTTCCTTGTTTTAATAAAACGAGAGTATACGAATTAGTTCAACAGTGCCAAGATTTATTAAACCAGGGAACGATTCTATGAATTTGTGGAAACGAATTTAATTCGTTGCCACCCTAAATGAGAGAACGAATTCATAATAATTCATAGGAAGTTGGGAACGACATGTTAATCTGTATATTACAATATATTTTTGTCTTCAGTTCATGAGAGAAGCTCAGTATAACAGCCTACGTTACCCATTTATCTATTTATTTCCGAATGGTATATAGGCTATAGCTCACCTTTTGCTGCACCACCATGTTTGCGTTGCACATCCTCGTGCTTTCTGAATTATTACAACGTGGATCTACTAAACCATGGATCGAAATATTATATTACTTTTGTACGATTTAAAAACATTAGGCTAAATGTAGTGATATATAGGCTATGTAACCTATAATAAAGTGGTGTAAAGATCGTTTTTAAATAGCCCTCAATCAGGGCCGTATAAGGACAGTGTGATGCGCCTGGGCACTTTACCTCAAAAGGCCCCCTATATTTAAATATGTCAATTTAAAATGTACATCAATAATTAACAGCGTCAAGTATATTAGAAGTACATTGGCAAAAAATATATGCTTAATTACACTTTTAAGAAATATGCTAAACACAAGCATAATTGTATTATATTTCAAACAAATGCACTATAAGTACATTGGTAATAAATATATGCTTAATTGTACTTTTATGAAATATGCTACACACAAGCATATAGTTTTAATAAATTTCTTAAAAATATACTAAAAGTACATTGTAAATAAACATATGCTTAATTACACTTTTAAGAAATATGTTAAACACAAGCATATTTTTAATATATTTCTAACAAATGCACTATAAGTACATAGGCAATAAATGTATGCTTTATTATACTTTTAAGAAATATGCTAAACAAGCATATCATTTTAATATATTTCTAAAAAGTATATACTATAGTACATTGGTAATAAATATATGCTTAATAACACTTTTACGAAATGTGCTAAATACAAGCATAATTTTAATATATTTCCAAAAAGTATACTACAAGTACTTTGGTAATAAATATATGCTTAATTACATTTTTAAGAAACATTCTAAACACAATCATACAATTTTTGTTTTGAAGTTTTAGCGTATTTAAAGAAAACATTATGTTGCTCTTTGTGTAAGAACATAGCAAAATGGTTAAGCTTTTAGTATGTTTTTTGGGGAAAAATACATTTATAATAAGTCCTGTTAGTTTAAATTAGGTCATTAGGGGTGGGCCGTTATCTGCATCGTTCATCGGCCGTTATCGTTATCTACTCACCTGCAGTGAGTATTCGCTCAAATGAGCAGGAAAACGTTTTGTCGTTAGCCTATTGTGAGTGTAGGTCTACCTTACATGAAAAAAAGTAGGCTACACATTTTACAGTTTTAAAAGATGATTTTATTTTAGCTGTTATGAGAAAGATAAATTCAAGTGAGCACCGCCCGCGTTGTGTCGAACACAATTAATGCCAGAATAAAACCTGATTTTAGGATAGACCTACACTGGGCGTGGTGTGTCAAAAAATACTCAATTATAAACTTCAATATTTCAATATTTCGTTCAAAATCACCTCAAAACACTTTGTGACATTTTAAAAAAGCCGTGAATCAATGTATTAAGGCGGTAACACTTTACAATAAGGTTCAGTAGTTAACATTAGTTAATGTATTTACTAACATGAACTAACCATGAGCAATACATTTGTTACTGCATTTGTTCATCTTTGTTAATGTTAGTTCATGAAAATACAGCTGTTCATTGTTTGTTCATGTTAGTTCACGGTGCATTAACTAATGTTAACAAGATTTTAATCAAGTATTAGTAAATGTTGAAAATAAGAGTGGATATGCAGTGCCCGAATTGAAGTGTCACACAGTATTAGACTTGACGTGAAGTTGCAGTGTGTGGGATGTATATGTATATTTAACTGCCAGTATTCCCCAGTTCATATTCTCACCTATTGTTTACTGAACAAAATCTCAGTGTTGAACTTGTTAACTTGTTCTGTCTATTTTAATAGAAGATTAAACACATCGTTTTCAGCTCACAAGTCCTTGCCTCCATTGAAGAGGTATACGTACCTGTCACTCACCTGTCCGGTGGAAGAGTCCCCTCTAGCCATCAGTCCTGGTCCAGGCACGTCCTGATACCCGCCTGCCTGTACTATGCCCCAAGAAGGTCTATTTACCAGGATACTTACCTGCTTGCTGGACCGGCGGTCTCTGGCATGCTCCTCAGGGTGGTCCTGGGTTTTAGGGGTGGGTGCAGCCTGGTTCGACAATAAAAATTACTGACTTCTGCAAAAACCTGCAAAATTTTTAAGTGGAAAAGACAGCTTTTAATTGGCTGAGTTCGATGGTGAATTAACATTACACAGTAGAAAATCATTCCAGTCTTCCCAGCTTGTCCCGTACAAAAATGTAATATATGGCCATATATTTACTTAATTTAAATAGCATGACATACATATATTTGACTTGGATAGAACAAAACATATGCCTGCAACATATATGAACATTTATGTGTCCAAACATGTGAAGAAAATATTTGAGTTCATCCATATATGATACCATACATCTGCATATATTACAGTATCGTATTGGTTTCTCACATATATGGATAACATTAAGTATAAATATGTGACATATATATTTGTTTCCCACATATGTAATAAATGTATGTAAACATACATGCCTGTGATACTGATGCATTTTTAAAGCTGTGGCATATGGTTATATACTTTGTGGATTTATTTGTCAAAAATGACAAAGAAAACACTGCATTATTGTATTAAACATACTATATTTGGTATTCACACAGTACAAAATCTCCAACTATAGGCATTTAATTACAAGGTATTCAGATATATGATATGAAAAATATTGGTGTTAGAGGTATTCAGACATTAAGTATCATCTTTTTAAACTATTCAGACAAGTACTTACAACATTTCTATTATTAACATTGATTACATGGCATCTGATTACATGACATTTTGACAAGTACATAAAATATTCCTATTAAAGGAGTAGTTTAATAGGAGTAGCATATATAGAGTAGTAAACATTATCTAAAAACGTCCACCAAAAAAAACTGATGAAAAGAGGGGAAAATGTCATCATCCAAGCACCAAGTTAAATAACAAAGCATTTTAAACTATATGGGATACTTGAATTTACCATGTTCTGTTTATAAAGTATAATAGATCATTTTCACTATAGATCTATATTACAACTGTGGCATGCTAACTGTAGTTTCTAAATTTGTACGTTGCTATTTTTTCATTGCAAATGCTAAAGGTTAAAAAAAAGCATTAACATGGCTTAAGCATGGTGATGAGGAGCCATCTTTGGTATTTTCTAATTATACTCTTATTGTAACAAATGCTAAACAATTTCCAGATCTATGCTAAGGCTAAGAAAAGTTACTGAGCTTTAAAGTCTGGACCTTGCTGAATCATTGACTAAACAAGTGGTTTTCCCCATGTGTAAAATGTGTTCTGCTAATAATGACAGATATCAGGAAAAACTTGGCTAGCACCTGCTGGTGGGAACCCTAAACTGTAGATGCTTGCATTGAGACTTATTTCTCTTAAAAAATAGCAAAGAAAAGTTTTGCAGCTTTTACGTGAACCTCCCATACACCCGCAGTTGTGCATATAAATCACAGACAGCCAAGCACCCCCATCCACGCTAGTATGCATGCTGCACTTTGATTTAGCACTCTCATGAAAATTGCATAAGATGTAGCATACAGTCATATGGTGCATAGCCCTGTGCCTAACACAGGTGTGAAAATAGAGTACATAATTGCTCAACCATTAGACATGCTGCTTTAAGTCTGCTTGGCAAAAAGAAATTCTAAGGATTTTTAATCATTGCGGCTTACGTAAACTCACTTACATGTACAAAGAAAAACAAATGTACTCATGGACACATATTTGCAAACAGTACACTGAAACTGAGTTGGATTCATAATTCATTAATTTATTTTATTATCTTTTAAACCTGTAACTGAGTTTGTTGGTACAAGCCTCAACACTGTATTAATACTGCATGGTTGAAGAACTATCTAGAGCCCACGGGAGCTGTGGTTCAGTCGGCTGTGCAGATGATCACGACATATAACTTGCTAACTGACCCATGAGTCCAGCCTGGGTCATGTCCTGATCTCCATTTTCGCTCTCTCATACTTGCTTTCCTGGCTGAAATAAAAGGGCAAACACCTGTACAGTAGAGGGCGCAGCTAAAACAAACCTTTCAGTTGTGCTGCCATTCTGGATTACAGAAGAATAGGATGCAGGAAAAGAAAGTTGAACACTTTGTACGATTTTTGCTAATTCATATACATAGGAATTGGTCGTGAGATAATGTATAGATACTTTGGTAACACTTTAGAATACTGTTTCTTAATTATTGCAAAAACAATAAGGAATTACTGAAGAACTAATTGGTAATTCTTTATTAACACTTAAGTCACTACTGTTTACGACTAAGGAAGATGTGTTAACTAATCAGTAACAGTTTTTTATGATTGTGTTAAGTATCAGTTAATCAATAACTAATTAATTCTGTCATACTTTCTGAAGAACTATTAATTATGGTTCAAGAAAATAACTATGAAGTAGTATACTAATGAACAGTCATACACTGGAGCCTAGTTACTGCAATAATCCTTTTTATTTTAGCAGTGGAGTGGTGAAGTACACAAATCAAATACTTGAGTAAAAGTACACATGCCACAATAAAATATTACTTTAAGTTTTTTAAAGTACTAAGTAAGTTTTAGTCATTCTTCAGCTCTAATAAGAAAGATAAGTGCAGACATTTTCCTATAGGATATATTATCTGCAAATAACTTTTTATTTCATAGCACAACTTATCATAATGCACATTATTCATGGTGTTGTTTTTTTACAGTAAATTTGATTTGAATCAGAAGTATGAGGTAATTCTTTATTAATTACTAATGGGTTCCCTATATTTTAACTTTAGAATACTGTTTCAGGTTCTAAGTAATTCCTGAAGAATTTTCAAATAATTATTTATTAATTAACAATTAATTCCCTTATATTTTAACACTGTTAACACTGTATAACACTGTTTCAGGTTATCAGTTGTCTAATTCCTGCATAATTATTTGATATTTTTTATTAATGATTTAGGGGTTCCCTATATTTTCACTTTAGAATACTGTTTCAGGTTTAAGTCATTCCTGAAGAAGTAACTAATAATTATTTAATAGGTTCCCTATATTTTCTGTTTCCCTTAGTCGTTGCCTCAAATACATGAATTTATTCAATGGCATTATATGCTGAGAAAAACAGACACACACAGTACTGTTTACAATATAAAACTAATCTGAGGTTAGTTATGGCAAAAGCACTTATGTTACTTTCTGAAACTGATTTCTTACAGAACACACTCACAAAACCACACAGGCAAACATTTAACTTTAACATTATATGTATTTGTTCAAATTGCTACTTCTATTAATAACATTAGTGAATAAGAAATGTCACAACTCAATGTAGTTTTGTATGACTGTTCCTTAGTTACTTCTTAGTTATCTTTCTTGAACCTTGATTAATATATAATTAGTAGTAGTTCTTCAGGAGGAATGACAGAATTCATTAGTTTTTGATTTACTAACCGTTACTTAACAAAATTCTGATTAGTTAACACATCTTCCTTACAGTAGTAAATAATTAGTTAATGAAGAAGTACCTATTAGTTCTTCAATAATTCCATTTTAGTTGTGCAGTAAGTAAGAAACAGTATTCTAAAGTGTTGAGAAATACTGAATCAGTATTTGTGCAAGTAAATGCCTGCTCACATGAGTCGAGAACTACAATAAGAATCATGTTCACACAGCGCATACAACATGTCAGTAGGCCTACTCATGATTTATATCAATGGGGACAGACTTGCATTACTTATTTAAAAAAGAAACTTGAAAAATTTGTTACTTGAAAAAAAGGATTCTGATTACAGAGTTTATTATTTGTAATGTGTGACCCCCAACACTGGTTATGAAACATAAAACAATCAATCATATCTAACAACTAGTGATATTATATTATTAATTTGTATAATAAAATCGTAAACCCCCTTGTTTATGTATAATTTAACAGTGATGCATATCACCAAATGGATACACATCTAAAATAGAAAACAAAAATAGTTATAAGTTGTTAAAAACCCAACATTTAGTCATTTATCAGACACTTTTTTCTACAGTTTTTACCCTTGTATCACAGCGTATCAAATTATTAATTCAAATTAATTGTATGTGCACATTCTCTTATAACATGTATGTTCTGTTTTGTTATCATGGTGTTTTTGGTTACTGATAAGTTACTTGGTTTCTTTGGTTACTTCACCTGTCAATAATTATGTCTCTCCATGTAAGGCCTGATTTTCCATAGTTCTGTCGGTATTTAGTTTATGTGGTTGTGTTATATGCTCATTTCCAGGTAATCTCCTGTGGTTTTGGATTTATTACTAAAGGCTTTTTCTGTTTCTACTCCTACACTGTGCACTTCATTACTGCCACTGACCGTAAAAGTTGTACAGTTCACTCACTATAACTCAATATACAGTATCAAAAATTTAAAGGATCCTTAAACCTTTTGTTTCTTTTACTTCCTTTATTTAATTTCTTTTAGTCAAGTCAAGTCACCCTTATTTACATAGCACATTTTTCAATACAGATTTTATCAAAGCAGCTTCACAGTGATAACATGAAAATAATACAACACCGATCAATAACTGATCAATTTACTGACAGCACAGATTTTTGTACAGATTTTCAACAAAAAATCTGTACTGTCAGTAAATTGATTATTAAATCAATTTACTGACAGTACAGATTTTTTTGTTGCTTTTGTTTTAATCTTAATGGCTAAACAGGCCCAGTATCTGTTATTTTGACTAATGAGAGTTGATTATTACGCAGAGAGAGCAAAGGGAGAGCAGCAGAGCACGATGCACTCATTATTAGCATGTCTTTGTTAAAAACATTGTCCACACAACCACTCCACACACCTGTGCTGCATTTGCTGTGCAGACGCTTTTGACAAACACAAATAGAGCTGCTTGTGTCATCATTTCCAGCCAATAAAGAGAACAGCATGAGAAAATATTTTAGGGCTAATTCAGCCAAATGTTGACTGACTTTGGCATTAAAATGGAATTCTGGAAAATAACTGTCAAAGTTAAGAAAGATTAAATAATAATAATGTTTGCAAAACATAATATAATTAAGCGGACTGGAAATCCTTTAACCTTCATATTTCACATTAACATATTAATGTTAATGTTAATCTTAATCATATTAATGTTAATCTCAGTTAATCTCAACATGTTAAATCTTAACACACAGAGTTAGATGATGAAAATGTTTTGTCTATGAGGCTTTACAACATTATCAGTAATGATTATCTCCTGTATAATCTTAAATGTGAGGACTGACTGGCATAATGGAACTTTTATTGATTTTAGACACTACTGCCATCTAGTGTGAACAGAATGAGCTACTGTGGTAGAAAGGGAAGTCAATCAATCATTGTTTCTATTAATTTGGATGTGAAAGAGTGTTTTTAACATTGCAAGAGCTTGTGACAAAATGTATGGGTAGATGAGATGGTCTAATCTTAAAACACTTTAATTATTATAGCAACACCTAAACTTGCATTGTATGCAAGTTTACATATTTTTCCTGTTGATTAAGCCTAGTTTTTGCACTGGAACAGTCTCGCTTTGCCTCATAAATCGTCATCATGACAACCCCATAACTTGTTTTGTGTATCAACAATTAAACATTTTATACATTTCCCACCAGTTATGATTCTTGCATCCCTGAAACTCCACCTCTGAAATGGATTAAGTAAGAATGTTCCATTTTTACATTAAACCATTCTTTGAAGAAAGAATTGAACCTGATCCTCTAGTTCGAAGTCTTCACCTATGACAAGGTGACATTTAATGAGCAGGGGTAAATTATTGTGAAAGTTAATAATTCTTGTTTTTACTTAAAGTTTTTACTTAAATTACTAAATGTTTTAACCTATGAAACATTATTGAATTTCTGACCAAACCTTTTTTTTATTGTAAAGGTGAATAGGTAATTAAATAGTGATATACTGTATTTCGACAATGAACATGAAGTTAATATTTTAGATAAAATACTAGGCCTACCAGTTAATGAACATCAACGAACACTGTTCTAAACCAAGGTGTAGCTTATCATTGATAAATGAATGTGTGATTTTGAAAGAATGATTTACTGATAAAAAAATGTTTTACATTTGTCACTACCTATTGTCATAATGTAACCTTCACAAAAGGTCACTGGTCCCAATCGGCCAACACAGTCTTGGCACATAATCCACAGCAAATTGCAAGTCATTAAACAAGTTGCAAAAATAAAAATTGAACACTGATGTTAGCATTACTTATTTGCCAATATATGTGCGATTTGGATATTACACACAATGTTCAACAGACCAGGGAACCAATGTAATTGGTACCCAAACCAGACCTGGCTGACAATTTAAAATATAGACCAAAACTCTGGTATTTCGTGAAGACCTTTAGCACGGGTGTACCTAATGCAAAATAAATATCTCCTGTTGATTAGCAATTTATTCGTTTGTTGAATAGGCAATCTGATACTGGAATTTGTTTTGTTAATCATGCTGAGCGCTATGCCACTGTTATCAGAAAATACACCTATATATTGTCACTGTAATCAAATATTATTCCTAAATGACTGCGATATGTCTAAACTTTTGAAATTATGTATCACACCGAAATAGAAATAATGGCAAAAACATTTCAGATGCAAAAAGAAACCTTCCCGGTTGTCAGGGTTCACAGAGGAAACAGACGGGATGGTAAGTTTTATAAGTTTTATTTTGCAGATGGATCGCAGTCGGAGATAACAGGTGAGGATCAAATGACTTAGAAACATAAATGAGCTTAGCTGGTGATTAATGTCCTTTTCTCTGTTGCAGATGAGTTTGTGGTGGTTCAGGGAAGATTGGTCTTTGAAGAACAGGAAGCAGGTAAGAAGCCGGTAAGAAGCCGTAGAAGCGGTAAGAAGCAGGTAAGAAGCAGGTAAGAAGCAGGTAAGAAGCAGGTAAGAAGCAGGTAGGTATAGGTAGTCGGGGAGTCTGTGAGCCATGGAATGACGAGACCAGACAAGTGACTGCAGTGAGAGTGAGTGCTTTATAGTTTATGTGGGTGATGGGACACAGGTGACGGTAATCAATAATCAGGGGATTGTTAACGGGGAAATGAACGATCTTGGAGGTGGTGGGAGGATGGAGGTAAATGAAAGCGTCAGCATCTGCGAACTCAAACATGTGTACCAGTGACACGATTGGATAGATGAGAAGGTAAAGTGACGTAACAATTGAGTCTTCCTGTCACAAACTATCTTGCATCCAATCAGGTCAACGTGTGATCGTCAATGAGTGGATCTCTGAGCTGGTGTAAGTTAGTGGAGGCGGGGCTAATTTGAATATTCATAGCACCTGAGGCAAGGGTGTAGATGTACATTTAAGCTATTTTAAGCAATTTCTTTTTCTTAGCCTGACTTTGTCATACTCATATTCTAGTCAGAATGTGAGTCTGATACTGCTCCATAGGGCTTTGATTATGAGGCGTCTTAACCGAACCAGGAAAAAAACTATTCTGCACTCAATTGGATAGACCACAGAGCAACGCAGTAAGTGACGTATGTTGAGCATAGCTGTCAACAGAACTCAACTGCAGGCACGCTGGAAGAAGTAGTAAAATAATGAGTGTTGATTCTTTTACTTCCTCCATGAGTCAAGTCAAGTCAAGTCACATTTATTTATATAGCGCTTTTCACAATACAGATTGTATCAAAGCAGCTTCACAGTGATAACATGACAGAAGTACAACACAAATAAGTAATATTGTTAAATGGTAAAAACCCGACTAAGCAAGCCAAAAGCAAGGCAAAGCAAGGCGACAGTGGCAAGGAACCAAAACTCCATCAGATTGGATGGAGAAAAAACCTTGGGAGAACCCAGGCTCAGTCGGGGCCAGTTCTCCTCTGGCTCACATTCATATTGTTTATATATAAATATTAAATATAAATATTGTTCATATATAATATGGAGCCATAACATATCGCCAGCGTTCGAGTCGTCTCTTCACAGGCGCTGGGCATCTGAGATCCCCGTGAGAGGCTGGATACAAACTGGACCTGACAAACGCCATTTCTCCGGGACAACCGTCCCGAGATAACAGCAGAAAGGCAGATGGGAGATAATTAGCATAGCTGATGTTCAGAATGATTTCCATTATACAGGAGTCAGTGTTAGAAAATCACTATCTCACAAACTCTCCGCAACCCAACCATACGCGCCGAACGTGTCGAACCGTTTGTTGAAAAGGCTGTCGAGCCCCACTGGTGCGTTAAGCAGTTTCAGCGGCAAACGGTTCTGTATGGCATAACAGAGGACTAAAAGGTAAGCATTATGTAAATGCTTGACTGAAGAGATGCGTTTTTAGTCTAGTTTTAAACTGTGTCAGCGAGTCAGAGCCTTGAACCGTATCGGGAAGGCTATTCCAGAGTTTTGGAGCTAAAGTGTGAGAACGCCTCCCTCCTTTAGTGGACTTAGATATCCTAAGGAATGACCAGAAGCCTTGAATTTAGTGATCTTAAAGAAGCGCGGTGACATTGTGACCAAAGGAGAAACCACAACGACCACAGGGTTTTTATTGCCCATCTTCTTAGCGACCATCGGAGCGAGATGACCCTCAGGTGCTCTTCGGTCATTTCTGACTGAAAAATTTCTGACCTGTTTTGAAATTTTAAAAATCACAGCTTCATCGGAATGTTACGAAACCTGGTGACTTTTATGGCATTGGGTATGTGAACACACAAAAAAATTTAGGTCATGATCCGAAGCAGGCTAAGTGGTCGTAAAAAATTGTCACACTTGTGCTCTTCGGTCAAAAATGACCGACCATAGGAAATGAATGGGAAATTGACAAAAACACAAAAACTTTGAGAATCTTTGTGTGTACAATCTACAAATCGGCCATGTAAAAAGGACCACGAAATCGGTCCAATGGCGGATTCCGAATCGTGGTGAAGGTTTCAAACGTGTTCCGCCTTTTCCATGGCAAAGTGAATTTTAGTTAAATGCATCACATTTAATCCTATGTGTTAATTCGTTTCATCTGACTCCATAAAATGAAAAGGGTTTATCAATGATATCTGTGCATCATTTAATACGTTAATGCTTGACTATTCCTTTTAACTTAATGAAAATATAGTCAAAGTCTGTTAGAATAATCAAGTATAACAATTTATTGTCAGGTAAAGGTATTATTAGAATTCCACAAGATAATCAATGCAAACTATCAAATATTTCAAAGAACAAAACTTTACCCAACATATTAGGCTACATGAGCTGAGCCTAGACACAACATCATAGGCTGATCTGTATACAGAATGGCAGCCCTGAGCTCTAGTCACATCTCTTTTTATAATCAGACCTCCTTTCATATGCAAGTTTCAGTGGAAACTTACTGGAATGTAGCTGTTGAGAATTCCTATGGATCACATGACATAGCCAATCATGGGAGGAGCTAACTCTTCCTAGGTGGACTTAATGAGTGATAAGGGACTATTGTTTGGTGTGTTGGTGTGTGCCATATGCAAGGGAAACAGATTGTCCTTCTCTTTCTCTCTTAATGAGTGTCTTTGAAGAGTTGATGTGTTCCTGACAATAAATCATACAACTCTATCTGATTCCAATTCACCCTGTGGCCTTTCAATAAATAACTATGGACTGAGTATTGGACCCCTGTGTTTTAATGGACACACCATCCTGGTAGCACATTTCCTGAACTAAAGTTTTAACAGAATTCTACATGGTCCTTCGAGCCGGAGAGGCTGCTAGGATGGAACAAAATGATTCTACGAGACCTAAACGGATATCAAACCCCCCTGGATGGCATCAAGATTATTTGATTCAGTCAAGGAAACCATCTTGTCCACAAGGACAAACTACTTCTGATTCTGTGCTTCTAGAAGTATCACAGGGAGCTGCCATAGCTGAGACTCGGGCTGAGGTGAAGGATCTTGCTTGTGACGTACAGCAAATAAAAGGAATGCTGTCAGAACTGAGCCAGAGTATGAGAACCATGCTGATAAGAAGTCAAAATTCTTCCTTTTCGATCAGTTCCAACCAGAGTTCTAAGGCAACATCTCCTGTTGTTGAACATAATCAAGAGGATGATAATTCTAGAGTATCTCTTGTTCAGGAATTGGGTGAATGCCTAAGACAACATAAGGCAAACCAACATGATGTTGATCCATCTACACTACCTCCTCAACTCAGCAGACAAAGTACTCTCCCTCCTCCACCAAGATCTATGCTGCCTACACCATTGCCACAAGGAGGAAGAGGATCACTAGAACCCAGTTCTCTACTGCTGCCTGAGGCCCGAATGTTAACAGAACCTGTTGCTACACCGCATGCTCACTCTCAGTTTCTGCCTTCAGAGAATCTTCCTGGAATAAGTATGAATCCAACTCAGTTTGGCAATGTTCCGGCTTGGTCCTTAATCCAACAGCCATTGTATCCCATCTATCCAGCCAATGATTCGCTTTTCATAAGAAGAGGTGGGCCTGTCCCTAGCCAAGGGCAAGGCAATGGATTTCCTCCATGGATGTTTCCAAATTATCCTGTTCCTCCTCCTGCATTATATCCCCCTTATGGACCTATTGTGTATCCAAGTCATGGCTTTCCAATGGCCATACCATCATCGATTCAAGTTCCTCCGATACCTCCTGCAGAGTTTGGACCATCCATGGGTCCTTCAGATGTGACTGCTACTAGTAATGTTCCAGTGTTTAGAACTCACACACCGCTGGGACCTTCGGGTGTGATCCAGTCCAGAGATTCAGTGGTGAATCAACCAGTAGTGACTGCCTGTGTTCACCCTTCCTCTGTAACTGGAAATTCAAGACTAGCTGCAATTGAGAGGCCTTCATTTCCATGTTTCAAAAGAACGATCCTCAAGAATTTGCAATGTTAAATATGGCATTAAAAAATCTATTGCCTTCAGAGGAATCAGAACAATACAAATACCATATTCTTTTGGATCATCTGAAGCTTGATGATGCGCGACATTTAGCCCTGGCATATGCTCATGATCCCCAGCCTTATACTACAGCATTACATGCCCTGCAACGGAAGTATGGCCAACCTCATCACTTAGTGTTGCGGGAGTTGGCTTCCATTCAGAACCTTCCAGCTATACGTTCTGGGGATTCCCTTGGGTTTGGTCAGTTTGCACTACGAGTTCAGGCTCTGGTAGGCATGCTCCAATCATGGGGTCAAGATCAAGGGGCGAAGTAGTTGGCCTGTTCGTCTCATGTTCACCAGTTATTAAGTAAACTTTCAGCCCATCATGTTTCCAGTTTTGCAAGACATATTCGAAATGTTAATCAGAATGTTCCTTATAATTTGGTGGATTTTGCAAAATGGCTAGAGGAGGAAGCAGAATGCCAAAGTTTAGTTGTTCAAGTATCCGACCAATCAAAGGGGGCAACAAAGGATCAAGTGAGAGAAGAGAGACCTCCCAAATCTTGGTATACAACAGCAACCTTTTTGCAGGGTGCAAATCAAGAGGAACATTATAACCCGAAAGGTAGAATGTTTCAGCCTACTAATTCGTATAGCAAACAATTAGACCCAGGACCTTTCTGTGCCTTTTGTGGCCATCAAGCTCATCACTTGAGTCAGTGTACAAAGTTCCAACAGTTTGATGCGGAGGCTAAAGAGAAGTGGATCCTGGAGATAACGGTCGTTGTTGGAGATGTGGTCGGACACATCGTTCAGCTAATTGTGACTTGAAGAAGCCTTGTCCATTCTGCAAAGAGCGCCATTTGGGAGTTTTGCACGAAGTCAATGTTCGTAAACCTGACTCTGGTATATTCTATTTGAGTAGACCAAGTGGCCTCAATTCTGTGCTTTTGAAGGTGGTGAAAGTCATTCTGAGTTATGAAGGAAGGACTGTGGAGACCTACGCCATCCTTGATGATGGTTCAGAAAGAACTATGCTCCTTTCCCCAGCTGCAGAGATGTTGGGCCTAAATGGGCCGGCTGAGTCTCTAAAGTTGAGAACAATTCGACAGGGTTCTGAAGAGATTAATGGCACTAACGTTACATTTTCCATTGCTCCGGCATCTTTCAGCCAAAGGAAATATGAGGTCAGTGCCGCATTTACATCCAAGATGTTGGACTTACCTGCACAGACTTACCCTGTCCGTACTCTTCAAAGATGCTATCAGCATCTTAGACGTATTCCTCTTGAAGAATTTCATCAGGTCAGGCCTCTGGTGTTAGTGGGAGCAGATCATCCTCATTTGCTATGCTCTACGGAACGAGTAATATTTGGTCCTCCTGGAAGTCCTATTGCATTACATACTCGCCTGGGATGGGTATTGCAGGGTCCCACTTCCTTGAATCCCAAGACTGATTCTATCTCTCAGTGCCACTTCTTGGCTACTTCCATTGAAGATCAGTTACAGAGGGACGTAGAAAGATTGTGTCAAGTCGATGTTCTACCGTATAGTCAGACATCTAAGGCAGTTTTTCGGTCAAAGCAAGACCAATACACTCTTGAGTGTCTGGAGCAGAGACCCGAATGCCTGGAAATGAATGTTGTTGTAAGAGATGCCACTTCTTTACTTCGAGCCCCTCAAGCCTCCAGTGAAGCCTGCCCCCGAAATGTCCGAGCCTCCAGTGAAGCCGGTCACCGAACTGCCCGTTCCTCAAGTGCAGCTAGTAACCAAACCCTTAAAGCTGTCAGCAAATCTGGCCCCCACCAAGCCTTTCTAAATGTGGACCCTGTCCAATTTAACACTTTGTCAGAGTTGATTTCTGATACCATTGAGAATTTTTCTCTTGATCAAGAGCCAGAGAACAAGCTCAATCAAAATCAAGCCGAGCTGTTACTCCTTCGTCAGGCACAAGAGGAGGATTTTCCCGAGAAGAGCAAGTTACTCCAACTAAACCAAGGTGTTTCAGCACACAGTAGACTTGTTGAATTGGCACCTGAGTGGGATCCTGTGACTGGTCTCATAAGAGTTGGAGGTCGCCTTCGGCAGAGCGAGGATTTGGAGTTAGAAGCTATCCATCCCATCATTTTGGACCCTAAGAATCCTATAACTAAGCTTCTGATTGCAGATTTAGATTCAACTCTGCATCACCCAGAACTGCAAAGAGTCTTTGCCCAACTTCATAGAAAGTATTGGGTTCTACGTGGACGAAAAGCCGTAAAATCAATTCAGGGTTTTTGTTGTGAGTGTAAAAGATGGAAAAGGGTCTCCTTCAGTCCTGAGGATGGCTGATCTTCCTCCCTCTCGACTCTGCCTCTATAAGCCCCCATTTTGGTCAACTGGAATGGACTGCTTTGGCCCCTTTAATATCAGTGTAGGCCGCAGACATGAGAAACGATGGGGTCTTCTTTTCAAATGTCAGACAACATTATGTGTTCATCTTGAGCTGTTATCTGGTTTAGATACAGACCTACTGGCCCTCCGCCGTTTCATAGCTCGCAGAGGTCGACCTTATGAACTTGTCTCAGACCAGGGAACTAGTTTTCGGGGAGGAGAGCGAGAGCTCAGAGAAGCATTCCATCAACTCAGCCCTGCACTTCAAGAATTGTTTTCTAAGCATCAGATTCAATTCAATTTTAACCCTCCATATTCTCTACATTTTGGAGGAGGCTGTGAGAGAGAGGTCAGATCCATTAAGGCTGCTACATGGGTGACATTGGGTACCCAGGTGCTGTCTGCAGATGTCTTATATACAGGGCTGGTAGAAGTGGAAGAGATGTTGAACTCTAAACCTCTTGGATACGTGACATCTAATCTATCAGATTCTGATCCCATAACTCCTAACATACTGTTGATGGGGCGGCAAGATGCTTCTTTGCCTCAAGCAATGTATGCTGATTCTGAACTACTTTCACGTAGAAAGTGGAGGCATGTTCTATCTGATAGATTCTGGTCAAGTTTTATCAGAGATTACCTACCTTCCCTTCAAAGTCGTCAGAAGTGGATGCAGGACGGAAAGTCGATCTTATGTGATGCTGTAGTAATGGTCGTCGACCCGCAGCTTCCACGTGGACTCTGGCCTATAGGAACTGTTACAAAGGTCTCGCCAAGTCCTGATGGCTGGATAAGGGTTGTGGAGGTTCTCATTAAAGGGAAACGCTATATGCGCCCAGTTAGTCGTCTGGTGGTCCTTACTAAGTTTTCAGATGACTTGAATTAATAATTGGACAGAATTCTCTTGGGTCAAATGTTTACACATTTGGGGCCGGCTGTTGAGAATTCCTATGGATCACATGACATAGCCAATCATGGGAGGAGCTAACTCTCCTCAGGTGGACTTAATGAGTGATAAGGGACTATTGTTTGGTGTGTTGGTGTGTGCCATATGCAAGGGAAACAGATTGTCCTTTCTTTCTCTCCTAATGAGTGTCTTTGAAGAGTTGATGTGTTCCTGACAATAAATCATACAACTCTATCTGATTCCAATTCACCCTGTGGCCTTTCAATAAATAACTATGGACTGAGTATTGGACCCCTGTGTTTTAATGGACACACCATCCTGGTAGCACATTTCCTGAACTAAAGTTTTAACAGAATTCTACAGTAGCCATTTGGTTCAGTTGTAATTTGCATTCAGATAACAAGGCAGAAGGTGTTAACTCAAAGGCCACACTCCTTTGTGTGAGTTATTCCTAAACTTCTTAAAAACCTTATTACCTTTTCTTTTATTACTTTGAGAATGAGACATTATTACCAGTCACCCTGAGACCATCAAAACGAGACTAAACAGTCCTAAAGATTATCACATTTACATTAAAAACATATATATATTCTTGAGAGTTTTCAGTGTCATTGACTGACTGGGAGGGAGAGAGAGAGTGGATGTAAATTCTCAGAGAAAGGGGGTAGAGTGTCAAATGTAAATTTGCAAGCAATGCCATTTGTTTTCAGAGGGCATTGATCAGATGTTTTCTTAGCCAGATATTTTCTCTTTAATCAGTTTTTCCAGTCTTACAGAATCCCCGTTGACCCCGTGGGTCAGTTTCAGACACTTAAGGGGTCACAGAGTAAGACTGTTGTAATCCTTGGTGTAATTCAGCAATAGTCTCTTTGCAATGTTGGCATCTGTAGAAGCTCAGAGGGCTTTGTTCACCTGCAGAACACCTGTTCTCATCAGGCGCAAGTCCAGCAGGTGGATGAGGCGTTCGGGCTTTCTTCTGGTGATGTGAGCAAAGTTCATACAATCAATCTGGACCTTTTGACTTTCAGTTGGCGTGTCGTTCCTTCGTGAAGACACTCACGTTTCCCTGGCACCTTCCCCATAACGATAATCTGTCCCTTCTTGACCAATCCTGTCACCTCCAGCGGTGTGGTTGTCTGGACAGACCTCAGTGGGTGAATGGGCTCTCTGTGAGACGTCTGAAAAGCATCTTAAATGTCCACTTCACGATTGAAACACATATGAACTTGAACTCAAGAAGAAATGCATAGCAACGCATAGTGCAACAAAACAAAATCATGTCATGTTCAATGTAAAATATCATGCTCTTTTCAGCAAGTGTGCTCATATTTTTCTCAGGGTATTGAATGGTAACGATGTCTCATATTAAATATCCAATTTTTAAATATATTTTTTTGGTCTGAATTCTAAAAAGGAAATGCAACAAGAGGTCAGTGTATTCAATAATAATCAAATAGATTCTATGATAAAAAGTCATGTAATAAAAACGATCAATGTTCAATCATGTAATAAAAACAATAAAACATAAAAATAATCAGTGTTTGTTCAGGAATCTTCCAATGCAAGCCACTTATGCAAATCTAGGAAGTGACTTGGAACATGCTTAAATGTATTCAAGAATGGAGATTGTTCATTCCTTGCAACAGGTGTGAGAGTGTGTGTTTGTGTGAGGTTGTGTGAGGGTATGAGTGCATCTGTGTGTGAGAGTGTGTGTTTGTTCGTCTGAGTGTGAGTTTGAGTGTTTGTGTAAGAGAAAGAGGGAGAAAGAGTTTGTGTTGTTGTTGTTGTTGTTGTTGGCTAAGTCACAGTCAATGACAGGGTTGAATTGTGAATTCTGTAATTGATTGAAGCGCTCACACTTCAGATCTCTTTAGTTATGATGTTTCTGTTATTATTGGTTTGTTGAGAAATCAGGGGCCCTCTGATTTTCCAACCACCCTGACAACAGTCAGAAAGTTTAAAAATTAAGAAATTTAATGGCAAGTCTGCCACTGCTTTTTGATGCATTACATTGATTTGTGACTGTAGCCATTACTATGTTTTCCAGTGTCCATGAGTTTGCAGGGTGTGGTGAATAGTGTGCTAGGTCATGGAATCAGCTTCCCATCATGTGTGTGAAGCTATCCGGATCTGTGAGTGTGAAGATGCACAATAGATCTTTAGTGAAGTAACACTATTGGACTCTATGTCATCTTCATCTTCTTATGATGTGTAGTGTTCAGTCTGGATAGATTTGATCTATTCCAGGTGATGATGCCATGAGGGTGTTGTGATGGAGGAGTGTGTTTAGTCAGTGTTCATGTCTAGGAGATGGGTGGAATCTATTGTATAACAATTGTGTTGCAAATTTTTGTTCCAGTTCTAAACTGGGAGGCCATAAGGTAGTGATGTGCTGTTGTGAGATGTAAATGGCCTCTTGAATTGTCTTTTCACCCATCTCCCGAACCTCAGGTTATGTTCTAACAATCATGAAGCTCTGGCCGATCCTGGCGTCCGTCCTCCGAGGAATTGTAGAAGTTAACCTGACAGAAACAAATGCAGAGAGGACCACAGTTAATTTTGATGTTTTTCAACAGTTTCAAGTCCAGACATATGGACACATTCGTTTGCTTGCTCCATTATCATGTCCATTGAAATTTTAATTCCAGCTGTCACATGAAACCGAGTTTCATTGACCAGGTCTGAAATATTGCTGTTGTTGGTTCAGTGTGTGACACCTAAACACTGCTGCTCTTGCAGTCAGCCTTCACAGTCTGCTCTCAGCATTAGAGATCCCAGTCTTCGGGTTTTAAACTTCAAGTTGCTTTCATTACAGCCAGATCTGTGGGCATGAATTATTTCAAGGTGTCATTCACACATTTGGTTAGTGGTGGTCTCTCAGTTGTTTCCTTGGTCAGTTGGCAATTATCTGTGCCACACTTAAGAATTAAACACACCTCCGCCCTTTTTGGCACAGGGTAATAGGTCAACGAAATCAAACTGTAAGGATTAATTTCACACTTCTCCAGTTAATGCCTGAATGGAGAAATGTATAGTAGAATTTAAGAATATGAATGAAATTATTATTTCTGGTCTCTGGGGAAAAAATGACAGGTTCGTTAAATTTAGATGTTAAAACCATTAAACTATTTGCTATTGGGCTGCTACCCGACTAGCAAATGATGCTAATAGCTGAAGGCCTTGAGTGACCAAAGTTGTTAGCTCAGTGGGGGGTTTAGATGCATCTGAGCTTTGGTTCCTTGCAGAGCGCTGGTTTGTGTCATCAGACTGTAGTTGTCTGCGTTTTATGAAGTAGGGAGGAGGTCTGCCTCTGCCCAATGACCAGCACTTTTCCTCTGTATGACCTGTTTTGTGACAGGAATTACAGAATCTGCTCAGTTTGCCACCGTGTGGCTTTCTGAATTCTTCTGCAAATGGGGGATTTTCATGACATTCTAGCACAGCTACCTCACCATGTATTTGTTTTCGTGATTCAATTCTTGTTGCCCAGCTAACAATCCCTTCGAATGTATTTTTTGCTGGAGAAACACCATACATGAGCGATTGCTGTACACGCGGACCTGCATTTGTAAGGAGTAATTCAAGGAAAGTTACATTGTTGTGGTTAACACCCTCAATTCCAGAATACTCCTCAAACAGTTCAAACATTTTCTCTGCATACGTCTCAAACGATTCTTCAGTATTCTGTTTCCGACTGAAAATCAGTTCCCATCCAATAGGACTACAACCACGTAGATTGCGCAGACATTGTTTTAGTCTATTCAAGATTTCACTCTCGGGCTCGTTTCTGATGCATTGACTGCACAATGGTGCCTGTCATCAAAGCCGGTGGTACCTTATAGTTCAGGACATCTGGAATTGAGCTGATAACAATTTGCCAAATATCTTTTGATTCAAGCTGAAATGCATGTTTTAGGCTAACAATGCGTTCTCCACCATGGTTCGAATGGTCCTTTCAAAGGGAATGGTCCGATCTCTGTTTTAAACGAGCTACATTCAGTTACCGTTAGAGGACGCCGAATGGTTGACTCTGTGCCGTTGGGGTGCCGGATCACCTTAAAGGCTGAAACAGGCACTTTGTTCAAAAATTCATCGCCTGCTTCATCTGTCTGAAAAGGTACAGGGTTATTAGAGCAGGATGACTCATTTAAGAAGCGCATATTTTTAGTCCCATCGCTGTTGAGCGTTTTGGGAGAAATTGACTTTTCAACAATTAGTTTAGCCTTAAGATCTGCAATGGTGTACTTGTGATCTTTACATTTTTCAGTCAGGGCTAACTGCTCAGCTAGTAATCGGTCTAGCTGTGTTTGAAGATCTTGGATCTTTGCCTCAGACAATTTTGCCTCTGCATTTTTAGAATGCACTTCTTCACATTTAACATCCATAAGCGAGGATAGAAATGTTGTTGATTTGTCTTAGCCGTTTATAACTTATGAAGTTTAAAGCCTCAATTATCTCATCATGTTTTGATTTCTTCTGTTTACTACCCACTGTTTCCCACCAAGTGAGAATTTTATTGTCAATAGCGTCTGTTTTAAGGCCTTTTTTACTGAGTTTATGCAGTGTCGCCTCGACCTTTTCGGCCCATAGTGTAAACAGGACAGTATCTTTATACATGTTCCAATTTATATTTGGGGAAACTCTTTCCCTGAAGCTTTCAATATAAAAAGGTTTTTGTTTTATGATTAACGAGATTCGCGTTCACAGTTTCTGATTCTCAGTTATGTTCCTTTGCGTGGTTTTTCCGCAGCTATGGGAGTTTTCCACCTAGGATACAAAAATTCAGACTATATGAAGCAAAGTCATTTTAACGTTTGATAATTCATTTCATTCTTTAGTTATATTTCTTCTCTAAAGTCCGCATGCCACACTCTCGCCAGGTCCGGTCATCAAATCAGAGGTAATTTGACTAAATATCAAGGATTTGCCGTTCCGAACGTACACAATCAAAGATATTTGTAAGTCCCCTTAAACACCTCCTCGTTTAAGTATACATAAAATGATACCGGATGTTAGCCGTCGCTGAACTGACGCAAAAATGTGGAAATATACGAATCCGACTCTACTCGGGAAAATAATCATATCAGAATGATTTCAAACGTGGCAATATTTCATTTTCCAAATATGAAAAGTATTTCTGTCTCAAACTTTTCAAGAATTAATGTGCATTGTGAATAACAGTATAACCACGTTCAGCATAGACACACACGTTTAATTCAGTTCACACAGGATACCTTGAATACAACATCAACAGCCTTTACCTAAGTGCTCCAAAACACTTACAGTAAATCCTGTATTTAAAGAATAAACTTACATTTAGCCTATGTGCATGTAGTAGCACAAACAACTAAACCGTGTGTTCTTTGAGTGCGTTATATTGTGTGAAGCACAACTCCAAATTTTAAAAATACAAACTATTGCATTATCTGCTTTTTAATCCCATCTGCGTTACAGTGGAAGCTTTCAAATGCACATATAAGTTTGTCAAGATTAGTTCATGTTTATTATAGAATCTTATTGCAATGTGGCCCTTGGGCCTATATGGTGGGCTGGTCAAACAAAAGGGTTAAGCGTTTTTTGAATGCAGCATGTCCTTAGCATTAGCATTAGCCTAGAAGCCGCATGGCATTAGCATTAGCTTGTTGCAGCATGGGCAATACTAGCATTTATCTTAGCCTTTTCTTCTCTAAACAGCATTTAAAACACTAGCATTTAACCCTGCTAATTGCGTCTTAGCCTGTAAAATCATATCATTGTATTTTTCAAAGTTTTCCTTCCATAAACATATGTATCGATTTGCCTTTTTATAAAATCACGTGTTTTCCGAATCGTTAATACACTTAGATTTTTATTTCCGTTGTTTGTCAATTGTCTTCATGTGTTGCTGGTTTGTTTCAACAAAGCCATTACAACAATGAAGATAGACATGCAAATGCAAAATGTTTATCGCTCCTCGAGTAACGTTAAAGTCTACCTTAAAATCATTTGAAAGATGTTATTTCAAATTTAGATTTCTTTTCTTTTGCTTAATCAAACAATGATATCTTTAAAATCTATTAAACAAGGGTTTTACTCTTTTATCTGCGCCGCGGCCGTTTTCATGTCCTCACATTTTAGTTTCGGACTAAACAGAGGGCTTTCCGAACCCGCAAACATGGCAAACAACATTTTCTCAACACTTTTCAAAAGGGTAGAAAGAGTTGACTTACCACAGCCGCAGAATAAAGAGAAGTTCAAACCTCTTGTTGATTTTAAGATTCCCATACTTTGCTGGAAAGGACGTTGCTCAGCGGAAATCCATTTGTTTGCGATCACGTCGCCGGGTCACCCACTGTAAAAAGGACCACAAAATCGGTCCAATGGCGGATTCTGAATCGTGGTGAAGGTTTCGAGACGTGTTCCGTCTTTTCCATGGCAAAGTGAATTTTAGTTAAATGCATCACATTTAATCCTATGTGTTAATTCTGTTTCATCTGACTCTATAAAATGAAAAGGGTTTATCAAATGATATCTGTGCTTCAATTTAATACGTTAATGTGTTGCTTACTATTCCTTTTAACTTAAATGAAAATATAGTCAAAGTCTGTTAGAATAATCAAGTATAACAATTTATTGTCAGGTAAAGGTATTATTAGAATTCCACAGGTGATCAATGCAAATGCTATCTAATATTTCTAAAGAACAACACTTTACCCAACATATTAGGCTACGTGAGCTGTGTGACTTGTGGAAGCGAAGAGCACCTTGGAGGGGCTAGTGGTTACACCATGATTCTAAGTTTTTTCTCTATACTGTAACCAGATGGTACTAATTTTCTTCAAAAATATTTTTTTTCTGAAGGCCTAGACTCTATATTATACTAAAATACTGCATTAATAATTTTTTGCAAAAAAATATATATATATATTTAGAAAAATATATATATTTTCCATGGCAAAAATAGACCATAAATATTGCATAAATATTAATAAATTCAATCAAATTGTCTCAAAATACTAACTTAAAAAGAATAAATATTATTGAACAAAAATAAATTGCATTGGTTTTACTGGGATGGAGAACATTTCATTTTTAGGTGTCCAGTCACTTTTGACCAAAGAAACAAGTGTGACTCCGAAACGAAGAGCACCTGAAGGTTAAACTTTTGCAGAATCCTGTGGGAAGGACGGCAAACACATCTTTCCAATTTGATTGGCCCGGCGATTTCTGAACCAATCATAATAACTGCTCAATTGGGTCCAGACCGAACTTCCTGACCAAAAAATGTTTGTGGGCGAGTTCGTGCTGGCATCCAGGCTATTTTTTTCTAAGAAAAAAGTTTAAATATTCCCTTTGGTTATCAAAGGGGAGTTTAAGAAATAAAATGATAGACTGAAGGGCGACTTTAACCACTTGTAGTATAAAACAGTATTATCTCCATGGAACAGATTAAACAGTGATTGACATCTTTTTATAGCAAGATTCCTTGAACTTTGCTGAATGGTAGTCAGAAAGATTCCAGCAGGGATAAGTGGTGTCGATTCTCAAACAAACCAAGACATGAACATGTACAATTCCAAATGTCCTAAATTAATTTGATGCTGTTCGCAGTGGTTTCAGAGCTCGAACAGAGAGAAGAGGTTATTTAGATTTCTTGTTGTCTCGCTAAGTAATTGAAAAATGCTCCTGTTTCCCAATTTCGCAGAAGATGATGAATTACTGGTCTTTCCATTTGAGCTCCTAAATGTGCAATAAACCCAAGAAGTATAACCCATGAAAATAGCTGGCTCATTTATAATCACTGAATGATTTTCATCAATTAAAAAAAAAAATTTCACAAAAAGAAAAAGGAACTTTCAAAGTCTTCAACAAATAATTTCACTTTTATTCTAGGTTTGGGTTATCGGCATTAAAGGAGTATTCCAATTTTTTTTTAAACTTTTGCTGATAATTTACTCATCGCCATGTCATCCAAGATGTCCATGTCTTCCTCGTTCTTCAGTCAGAAAGAAACTAAGGTTTTTGATTAAAACATTCCAGGATTATTTTCATAATGGACTTCATTGGGTGCCAAACGGTTCAAGGTCCAAATGAGAGTTTCAGTGCAGCTTCAAAGGGCTTTAAACGACACCAGGCGAATGAATAAGGGTCTTATCTAGCGAAACGATCGGCCATTTCAAAAATAAATAAAAAAGTTTTAGATTTATAAGCACAAATGCCCACCTTGCTCTGATGTGCGATCGTGACTCTTCTGTTTTGAACTCATTCATCAAAATGAACGAATCTTTTTGGAGTCATTTCGTTCATTAAATGAACAGAAATAACTCAAAAAGATTTGTCATTTTTATGAAAAGTTATCAGCAAAAGTTTTTTGTAAAGTGAACAACTCCTTTAAAAGTCAAGTAAACTTTGCAGCTTGTTCAAGTCAAGAACCAGACACTTAGGCAGAGGCCATCTGATTATGTAAGGTGATCTACATAATTAGTTTTTTAACTTGCCTATTAGGTCCAGGTAAATCTAAAATTGAATGAATCCTAAGAGCATAACGACCCAGGTCTACTTGACTGTAACCCTGTTCCCTGAAAAAGCTGAACACAGAAGGGCTGCGCTACTTGGTACTTGGCTAAGTGCATTGGGAACGGTTTTCATTGTGCCCAGCTGTGAATATTGTGTGTAAATCGTCAATAGAATTGACCCAGAGAGCTGATGACCCTCCCATTCCCCTTAAGCTGGACGACCACTTGAGACAGCTCCCAGCCCATCAGGGAGGATTTGTCGTTAGCAGTCTGGGACGACATGGCGCCCTAGAGTGGGACCCAAGGCAAGGAACCGAGGTTCTCCGCTCAGAATCAGGACCCTTCAGCATACCTTGATATAATATAGCCTCGGCCGGTGACGTCACCAGCGTGCACCCGCGACATGAGGCTAAAAATAGATGAGCCACAGCTGCATCGTCAGGATATTTTGTCTGAAGAGAGAGTCCTGGGACATCTTCAACATGGCAATGCAGCGCAGCATCTCATTTCCACTCTTTCAGGGAACATGGTTACAATCAGAGTAACCCAGGTCTTTCCCTTTCAAAAGCTACAATCAATGCTGCACTCCTTAGCACATTGGGAACTAGAATACCCATGCCACCATGCTTTGAGATATGAGTATATCCCTTCAACTTCTGTAAGTGTGCTAACAAGAACGCAAGAAAGCCTCAGACATTAGCTTGTGATGTTGACACAAGGATGCAAGTGCCCAGAGTGGCATGAACATCCAAACTATAAAATCTTATGAATGTGTGTGGAGAGGACCAGCCTGCAGCATCACAAACAGTCGTAAGGGGGCACCCCTTGCCAGAGCTTTGAGAGGCCGCATGCCTCATAGGCAAAAGCAATAGCATTCCTTGACCCAATGTGACATAGTCTGCTTGATCAAGCCACGCCCCTGTTACTGCCCCCATAACAGATGAACAATTGCTCTGACTTTACACCACTGGCTAGTGTAGGCCTGAAGAGCATGGACTGAGGACACAGTCTGTGAGATCTCCCCTGTGAGATCTCCCTTGGCTCTTACAGGCGGCCTGAGTCGTCTGGCCCTACAAATGAAGCGAATGAGACAAGACCCATCAGGGAGGCATTTGCTCATTAGCAGTCTGCGACGACATGACGCCCCTAGAGTGGGACCCAAGGCAAGGAACCGGGGTCTGAACCACAAAGACAGGGTATGAAGCCTGCAGGCGCATCACCTTTATTTGCCTTTGAGGATTGGCCCGTGGATGTTGAAGCCATTGAACCTAGACATTCTTTGGTATTGTCGAACAGTGCAATCTTAGCCTAGCCTGACTTTGCTCATGGTATGCTGAAGTAGAGTCTCTCAGCGGGTCGAGGTCGGCCAGACAAACCCAACGGGACGAGCCGGGTTCGGGTCGAAAGATATAAGCAAATGACTCGAGGTCAGACCTCGGGCTTAATCTTTTCCGCCCAGTAAAAATAAATAAATAATTATTTATCATCGCTGCTGTTCACCGTAAAGAAAGTCTGGCTGCTGCGTGCAAAGTGCATCGCGGGTGGCTGCTGGCCGAGAGGAGAACGCGCCTTAGTCCATCCACTGTGTATGCACTCTTCCTTCACGATGCCTATTATAAGCATATGATTATGTTTGTAGGTATTTATTTTGTTTCAAAACCCATAGCCCGCCCGCTGGTTGGCTGTTTGAGTTCTTTTTATTTATTATTGTGTGAAGATTTTTATTTAAACAGGCATGGCGTTAGCTACAGTACTTTCCTTTGAAAATAGTCATCACTGCACTTGCGCGCATTTCAGACGTGTTACTAGACGAATGGAAAAAGCAAAGAAAACGAGTAGAAGACTACGGAAAAGGAAAAGAGAATATGGCCGGGTCAGGGTGACGTGTCAGTAATACTCAGCCCAGTTGGAGACTCTATGCTGTAAGAGGTCCCGATTGAGGGCGAGAGACAGTTGTGCCTGCATCATGAGTCAGAATCCCAGACGAGCCTGATAGATAAGTCGCTCTCTGGGCAGGAGAGGATGCTTTTCTTCAGCGTTAAGTCTCTGAGACCTCAAGGAAACTCGAGCTAACCCGATGCTGTCTGTCGCCATCTCTTGTGATTGTGCTAGTACTAACCAATCTCAACCCTAGAGAGAACTAGAGCTAACACCGAAATGTCTACTATGCGCCATCTCTTGTGATTGTGCTCATGTTAACCAATCATCTATGTAATTCAAAATGCAAATGCCTGGAGTCATAATGGACCAGTGCTGCATAGATGCATTTTCTGATGTGAGGTGATAAGGCTAAGGCCAAATGGAAGAACCCGAAAGTGGTACACTTCGCCCCTGAACCTCAGGAACTTCCTGTGTTGTGGCAATTTTCTATGTGAAAGTATGCCGTCCTTCCGATCGGATCGTAAGGCAAACCAATTGTGGCCTGCAGACCGCAGTTGGAAGCTGCCGAACTTCCATGTTTCTAACATGTTATTTCCTCAGTTTGTCGTGGTAGACTCCAGAAGACACCCCCAGTTCGCATCTCCCGGGTGTGGAAAGCTGCTTGAAAGCTGCCTCGTCATCTCATCTCAAAGCTGGTGCTTTAGTGTGAGTCAAGAGAACAAAGAACCGAATTTGAACTAGGCTCTGGCTCCGAACAGTCACAGTTCTGCCTTGGTGGAAAAGGGGTATCAGTGAATCTATCATAGGTCACCATCCGCAAACGGAATGGCCAGACTGAGTGCAAGATCCAGAGATCGAGGAGGATCCTGCGGTAATTCTGCCATCAGCACTAAGACAGCTAAGAGCCGTTACCTCCCCTGAGGAGTGTTTCCAAAATTTCCTGGCCAATCCACCACTAAGCTTATTCCGTACCAATGTATTCTCGGCTACCAACCTCCTCTCTTCCTCTGGTCTGGAACCCTCTGAGGTTCCAGCTGTCAGTCACTGGTTCGAAGAGAGCGAGATGGTATGGGACTCAGTGCACGTGCATCTCCAGCGGGCAGTGCACCAACTCCAAGCAGCTGCCGCGTAAGCTAGAAGCCACCCAATACCAGCCAGGACATCCGTCTTCGCCCTGCCGGTAGCTGAAGTCCCTGTACTATAGTTCTCTTTACTGTGCAGGTCAATGAGGTCACTACAGGCCTAAAACCTTCCACCTCACTACCACATTTCACCTTATGTTATAAGCAATAAACAGCTATAAAGCCAAGACTATTATCCCATATTATTGTTTTATATTTTCACGGAGGACATGGGAGCAGGGGAGTAGCCAGAATGATTTTTGTGGGTGGTCTTTAAATGGGGGGCAACATATATATATATATATATATATATATATATATATATATATATATAATATATATATATATATTTATATATATATATATATATATATATATATATTATATGCCTATATATATATATATATATATATATATATATATATATATATATATATATATATATAGCACAGAATTATATATAGCCTACGGGCCTACTCTGATGGTGAATGCAGGTGATGGGTGCACGGACTGACTCATAACATGTAAGGGTGGGCACTGCCAATAAATAACCTAAAAGCTGTCACAAAGAACCGGCAAAAGTAATGAGCTATAAATATGTATAAATATAGTAAGAGATATTTTTAATTGATTATTATGTAACAAGTGTTTTCTTTGTCGGATGAAGTTGACGATGCTGACTTGCGATCTTGTAGTGAGAAATGCACATTTTATAAAGATTACATGGTAACACTTTATAATAACTGCACGCTATTAATCATTAGTTAAGCATGAGTAAACAGTTAATTCATCATTTATAAAACATTAATAGACATTAATAAGCAGTTTATAAATATAGCGGTAACACTTTACAATAAGGTTCATTTATTAAACATTAGTTCATGCATTAACTAACATGAACTAACCATTTGTTACTGTATTTGTTATTCTTTGTTGACTGTTAGTTAATACAAATCTAGCTGTTCATTGTTGTTCATGTTAGTTCACAGTGCATTAACTAATGTTAACAAGATTTTAATAAAGTATTAGTAAATGTTGAAATTAACATTACTAAATATTAACAAATGCTGAAGAAGTATTGTTCATTCTTTGTTAATGATAACTAATGTAGTAACTAATGAACCTTATTGTAAAGTGTTACCAATATAGCTATAATGTGTTTTTTTCTTGATTTATAAGCATATCTATAATGCGTTTAATAATTGTATTTTCATACTTTGTTAAAGGCACAATATGTATTTTTTCTGCTTTAAAAATAGCAAAAATAACTGTATCTATGTTATATATTTCTATTAGATATGTACTTACATTATCCAGACAGTTTCCACCAACTTTCAAATCTGGAGAAATGTATAGTTTAATTTGAAGACACGGGCCGTTTCTTTATTTCCGTTTTGTCGCCCGTCTATGACGTCATGTAACCTTTGACTCCTCTATTTACTTTAACTTCATGCGGAACCCAGCAAAACCACCAAACGCAAAAGGGGAACACCGGACTACCGCCAATAAAAGCAAAGAAAATGACGACGAAGAAAAAAGTATTGCTCGCTCAGATTACATTACAGGATATTTATGGACCACGATTACGCTTTGCCTGCATGTTCTGCTGCTGGAGTCAGCTCAAAGCGCAGACATTAGGGTGACCAACAGTCCTGACATGTCCTGCTTTCACGTTCTGTCCTGGCCGTCCTGACTGTATTTATAAAGTGATGAAAATGTCCTGGTTTTCAAAAAACTGCTGACCAAGTGTCCTGGTTTTTGGTAATCAAAATATGGTCAACCTAGCAAACGTACAGGTGAAAAATATAACCCGGGAAGGATTTGAGACAGGAGAAGAAGCATGACACATTAAACAGTGGGGTTGAATTTTAAAATGGAGAGAGCTTTTGACAAGCTAAATAGGCCTATAGGCAACAGAGAGATGCCAATCTGGCTTGCATTCTGAATAAACAGGTGCACCCATTCAGTTACCGTATCTCGTATATTTTGTGGAATTATGTCATGTGTGAAACGCAGACGGGCTAGCTCTCATGTCTGGTAGCTATAATGTAAATTAAAATGTGTTCTAACTTCTAAATTAAGCTGGAGAAAGTAGCTTCATATGCAGTTCACTAACGTTGTCTTGTTCAATATCATAGTATAAACGTAATTATTTTATTAACAAAAGGTGACCGTGTTTTTTAAACTTCTATTAATACTAGCTAGATGGAATATTGATTTAATAGGGTCTGATAATTCATTTATATCTCTGTCCGAAAAGCGTGATTGTCAAAAATACATAGTTAGAGTGAATGAGGAATGAAGGGAATGACAGTTCCGATGTGTTCGCTCGCGCTCTCTTCTCTCTCTCCCTCGGAGGGCTGGTTGTCAGGGAAAGCGACAACAACATTTCCCAGTTTGAAATAATGAGCTGCTTTTAGTGCAGTATTAAACAGTCTAGAGTCACACAATTTTTATACTCTTTTTATCAGAGTACTTACATTTTAATTATGCATTGATATATAGAAAGTTGAAACAAATTTTGGAAAAAGTTTTTTATAAAATTACTGCCTACCCCACCTTTAAATGTGAATTTGCCATCCACCGAACTCTTGACCGCCCTTTTTTATAAAAATGCTGGCGTCACCAGCACAATGACTTGGGGTAGGATAGGCCAAGTAGGATCCATTTATGTATCCTCTCTTCATGGGAAGCGAAGGGTGCATTTGGCTTCGCTTTTGAATCAGGATAGCCTTCGTTACGCCGCGATGACGCAACCGGCCATCGAATACGGCCTTTGGAGGATGCAGAACTGAATTGGGACAGCCTTTGTTCGAGCCACGGTGACGCAATCGGCCTTCAAAAAGGAATGGGTTTGTTCTCTTACCCATAGCTTACGCTACAGGAAAGATTAAAGTTTTCTGAGATATTGAAGCCAAAAAAATTATCCTTAATTTTGTATCCATTGTCAACGAGGTGCAGCAGCTGCCATACCTAGCTATCTAGCCTATCTAGCCGAACTCATAGGCTGACCTGGCGCTTGATGGCACGCCCAATGAGAGCCGCCGCGCCCTCATGGCATCACAGCCCGCCAGAATGGACATCTCTTCAGTCAAGCTCTTTGCATTGCTGGACTACAAGAAGCCACGTCGCGCGCAGGAAGAAGCGCCGTTCACAAAGGCTGCCGGAACCCCCGACTGTCACGAATGCAGAGGCACCGCCGAGACGCGTCATGTGACGTTTTTAGTGACGTGTCACGTGACACCAAAGGTTTAGGAACCTCATGCAAGTTATGTTGCTACGGCATTCGTATTGTGACTTTATCAAATAACCTAATAAAATATGAAAATAGATATTCCCAAATATTTAATATAGGCTGGAAATTGCAAGCAACATACATGGATTAAAAAAAAATAATGACCCCAAGTGACAATTTCTTTACCCGCTCCAACCCGACCTGTGGGTTACCCAGGCATCACCAACTTGCAAGTATATTTCTTTATCGAGCTTTCAGAGCATTAAGATTTGTTTTTTCTGTGTTTTCTGTTAAAGGTTTAAACTGTCCAGGTGAATTTTGCCAAACTGCTTCTCTCTCTTACTCTCTCTCTCTCTCTCTCACTCTGTTGCTTTCACTTTCAATCTCTTTCCGTGTTGTTCGTTATCTGTTTGTATATATACCCCATGTAACGTTAGTAACTGTACACGTAGTCTGCCTTTATTAAATCCATTATTTTCATTAATTGATTTTGCCTCTTACTCATATACAAGTCACTTTAATCCCAAGCTACAAGCTTTAAAAGTATAAAAGTACTTTAACTAGCAGGCTATCTTTGTAAAACAGGAAGGTGGTATTCATGGCCAGAAATTGTCTTTCTGTCTCTGAGGCCCCGTTTACACGAAGGGAAAACGCAGATATTTCCTGCCGATTGGCCTCCTGTTTACACGAAAACCCCGTTTTTATCACAGAAAACGATTATTTCTAAAAATTCCGGCCAAAGTGGAGATTTCTGAAAACGGCAGTTATGTCTTGTCGTGTAAACTGGGAGAAACAGCGTTTTAGGTTCTCTCTTGTTGATTCTGAGGATTCCGATTGGCTTGCATGGCTTTATCCTTAACCCCTACACTGCCGCCAGTAGGTTTGGCATAGTTATCATGGCGCATTTATGCGGGTGTGTGAACGATATTATTTTTGAAAACGGAGAGGGGAAAAAATTTCATTAAAATGTTAGATTTCCATACCATGAAACAATATTATATGTGAGAATACCCTCAATCATTGATTGATATACCATGGTTAGAGTGTACCAGCTAATGTTTAAACGTCTCAGTTTCCTAAGAAGACCCAAATCTTGGCTTGCCTTTTTATGGATGTACTTTATATACCGAAGCATTACCTACTCTTCTCAATTGATTCCTCAGACATAGCTCTTTTGATATTAAGGTGTAAGAAACTACTCTCAAACCAACAAATGATACTGTCAGTATACTCAAAGTATGAGGAGCAATTCATTTCTTTCTGACAGGACACCAATGCCATATCATCAGCATACTTTATATGACAGGTAAGGTAAAAGGAAAGGTAATCATTGTCACACTGTAATTATATGGTGTAATCCGACTTGTCTGCTCGTCTGCCTTCACACTACACCTCAGGAAAGAGCAGATCCATTTTCTCGCAACAGAAGCGTTTAGTCTTTCCACTTGCAAACTATGCCATGTTAATAACGAATCTGCCATGGCACGAGCGCAACTGGCCTTTAAAGGGAATGGGAAATTACTCTCATTGTTTTTTTGCACGTGTTATGCCTAAAACACATCCTTTACTCATTAAGAGAATAGAGACAACCCTTTTAGGCCATGCATTAGGATGCACCAACCATTTTTCCTATTTTTAAACTAGCAAAAGCTAATTTGGACACGCCCGAAGTGCACTTTCACCCTGCGCTTTAGACCATGCATTTAGAATGTAATTATACAGTCATGTCATCTTCTAATCATCAATTTAACTACAGGCTTTATTCTTCAGCCAGCACAATGGTAACCCCAAAAACTCACACATACCAGAAACCCTTTTAAATTCCAAAATAATACAACTTAAAACACTAACAGACCTCCCGCTGTATTAATATTGAGCAAAACACATGAAATGACACTTAATTTTAACATTTTACTCTCCTTTAACAGTTGCAAGCAATGTATGCTGGGAACTAGAAATCTGTTGTAACCATTGATTGTAACTCCTGTGAATGTGTACGTATATATTTGTATACAATACATTCACATGTGGGAACATGTATGTGAAATATGTTTACACAATAAAGGATACAACTTTATGAATATTACATGAATGTAATTTTTGTCTCTATTTCAAAAAATTAGGTATACATTATCAATGTAATTATTGCAGCATATTGAAAAATAATTTCTAGTTTCCCATATATGCCAATGTATTATGTAATATAACATTTTATGATATAATATTTTGCAGTATATTCCCATATATTTTTGTTCTGTAAGGGATATCATGCCAAAGAGTTCACATCCAAGGACTCAGTCCATGCCAGCCATGTAATGATGAAAGATGTTATGGTTCCTGAACTACCATGGCATCCGGATCCACAAATTCATGCAGTTCAAGAATTGCTTCAGCTCTATGGTCCAAGCCTATTGCTCCACATGGTACCTTGGTAATGTAAATGCTGGTGGCAAAAGTCATTATTTAGCTGTGAACATGGGTCAGTACAGAGAGGTTCAAAGATCCTTCAGCCTGTGAACTTATAAAGCCAGAAATATTTCAGCTAATAATATGAGAAAGCACTTGTCTTTTTTATGTATCAAACTCTCCATGGTTGAAATGTCTGATGAGACTACTTTTCTTCCTCTCTCTCCCAAAAACAAAGCTGACTCAATTTCTCTATTCTTGTCAGGAGGAGTTTAAAGTGTGGAAACCTCTAGGAAGAATGACAAGGTCACACTAACAG
Source organism: Hybognathus amarus (assembly GCA_030378365.1). Lineage (NCBI taxonomy): Eukaryota > Metazoa > Chordata > Actinopteri > Cypriniformes > Leuciscidae > Hybognathus > Hybognathus amarus. Next base: position 63,019 of record JAQIUQ010000700.1, read on the forward strand.
TGACATGGCAAACAAACACAAGCTATTCACATCCTGCTCCAATCTATTGTGATTCACCTTATCAAAATACGTGCGCAGGGATGCAGTACCCTGCCCCCTCTCATGTAGATCCTTGAACAAGGTGAGCATGTGTCATTCCTTATCGGCATCATCGTCAAGTCGATCACAGACATCACAATGTGTTCAAACCGTCTCTTACTTTGATTGACAGTAGTTGTTCTAGACAGGGCTGGGGAACAGATTAGCCATTCATGTCACATGTTTCTCATGCTGTAGCCTACAATAGGGCCTGAAGCCCTAATGGGAGAGAAAAGAATGATTGTAAAGTGATTCTTATGTTCATGATGTAACAAACGTTTACATTCTGCCCCAGGAATAATTTTCTGTCACTCTTCTAACAGTCATTTGTTTTATTTTTATAACTTTCCAAGGACATCAACTTACTCTCCCCTAACAATCTACTAATACTCTAATGAGAGTTAGTTGAAATGTAGTTGAAAAGAGTTTGTTATTAGAATGTAGACAATCAAAATAAAGTATAACCTTAGTTTATTGCTACTGTATGCAATTGCAGGGTGTGTTTTAGAGGCCGCACTTTTAGAAACAATTGATTCTGTCCCCCGCATTTTTCCCCGCCCGTGTTCTCTGATTTGTTACTTAGACTTTGAGTGAACTAACATTCAGCCAATTACAGTGCGAATCATCTCTTGGGTCTGCTATGAGCTTCAAATCTCTTGTTGCTCTCGTGAATTTTCATTTGTTTAGTTGCTTTGCTGTTTGGCCGTCTGGGGTAAAATGTCTGAAGGACGATTAGCCTACATCCTTTTTTCAAACACACTGTAAGTATAATGTGTTACAGTGTGTCAAGATGACATACTGTATGCATGAATCACGCATAACGTTTCCATGTTATGACTCTGACTGTAACGCAGTAAGACGTGTAAGACAACAGAACCCGTATGGACCTCGTCACGTCGCACGGTTAAATTTCGGTTGACCAAAATTCAATGTAAATTCAACATCTAATATTAAATATATGTCCAGTGCCGAATACATTGATTTTGGTTTTATTGATATATTTTTAATAAAATGTCTGTTGTATAAAATTACTGTAGATGTAATCTGTATACTCATTGAACATTTTTCACTGTCAAGAAGATAAAAGTTATTGTTCAAGAACTAAAATATTGTAAAATATCATAAAATATCTTTATTTCATAAAAATAAAGTATAGATGTCCACAGTGGTCTGAAAGTACCAAGTCCTGCAGTATTTTTTTTTTATTTTGAGTATGATTTCACAAAAATAGGTTGCTGTAAGCTATCATGGCATGTTCCCAAAATTGCCACTAGGATGCTGTAAAATGCCAATTGCTATTCCATCTAGAATTTATTATAATGAACATCACCTTTCAGTCCCTCCAGAAAAAATGTGATTATGCAATACCATGATTGAATGCATAATTAGCCAAAGTCTGCATATTTATGCAGACACATTTTTCAAATACGACGCACTTTCGCCACACAAGTTGCCAATTTCAGTGCAAAATATGTGAGGCTTGTTTGATTTAAATAATACCCGCATTTTCGTTGCAAAAAAGGCTCATATATTTTAGCAGAAAGTTTAAAAATTTTGTGTTTGCTTCACAAGAGAGCAGCAATTTCCCCCTGTTGCCATGGGATTGATGGGAACGTAATGAAGTGACGTAACGTGAACATCATCGAAAAGCTGTAAAACAGGAGCACACATTTTATATCTTTACATTTTATTGATTCATTTTTTACAGAAGTTGCGGCATATTCCTTTTGTAAAGCTACATAACTTGTTTGACTCACTTGTAAGTTTGAGTCATGTGTTTATTAAGGTCTGAAATAAAACAAGATGATGAGAAATGAAATATTCCAGCACTTTCTGTGATGTATATGCTTGCTTATAATATAAAGTAATAAGAAATGACTCTTTACATTAAGGTAGTAGCCTAGTGAGAACAGGGTGTTGGGGAATCACTTTCTCTTTTTCATCAAACCGCAGTTTTTGCAAGCTCCCGCAATTTTTGCAAAGTTCCCACAAATTTTGCAAGTTCCCGTAATTTCATCACATAAAATTGCATAAATATCCCATAAATTCCATAGAATTTAAGAAAGCGTGCCGCATAATCAAGGATTATGCACAAACAATCACAAAAAAACTAAAAAAAAAACTTTCTGGAAGGACTGACCTTTGGGTCACATCACCACACAGCTTTTGTCCCCCCACTTTTATGATGGCTGCTACGCCCATGTGTGTTCTCTTACGAGGTTCTCTCGTATTGTGTAAGTTAGCTTACACTGACGGGAAAGATTAATCTTTTCAAGATATTGAAGCCAAAAATGATTCCTTAATTTTGTATTCATTGTCAACGCAGTGTAGCAGAAAGCAGACCTAGTGCATTGGCTGCCCTGCGGCAACTGCAGCAGCCTTCCACTGAGCATGACGTTGCGTCCAATGAAGGGCGCTTGCGCCCTCATCGCATCTTAGCCTGCCAGAATGGGCATGGCTTAGCATCTGTAGCGGAGCTCGAAGGCTGTTTCCCTGATTTTCATCTCTTCAGCAAAGCTCTTCACATCGCTGCACTCCAAGAGAAGCCGTCGCCTCTTTGTACCTCTTTTTACCTCTCTGTACTCTATCTCCTCTGTGTGTTCACCGCTGCGACACCACTTTCAAAAGAGCAGTGAGACGTTTTTTTCAAAATGCCTCGCACTTGCTACGGCTCGTGCTTGTGCACCGCCAGGAACCTGGGCGAGGAACACGCAGCGCTCTCTCTCCGTCGGGAGGCTGCGAACACTGCGGCAAACTTCCGATGTCGACCCTGTGGGCTCGACTCAGAAGTAGTCGACCCAAAAGCTGTCACTCTGCCCTTCGTCAGGACTGTACAAGAAGAAGCAACATTCTCAAAGGCCTCCGGAGCCTGTGGCCACCGCGAATCGCTCGCCGGAAATCCTCCCGGAAATCCTCCCAGACGGACGGACGCGCAGCAGCCGTAACTTCGGATGACGACGAAAAACAAGCCACAGGGCATGTGGTAACCATTTAAATGAATCTGCAGCAGTCAGTTGGTACAACTGGGGCTCTGAAAGTTGTTTGTGTTCATTATTATTGTAATGTATTAATGTAATGAGAAACTAAAATGAACTACACTGTATTGGCCATTCAAGGTGAGCATGATGGCAGCAATTTACTGATTAGATTCAAAATGCTTTAGATTACAGTCCGGAAAGTACTTTCGGTAATTATACTATAATTTATAATAATTGGTAATTACCTATAACTTACTTACATTTAAGTATAAGGGAACAATATGTAAATTTTGGGGAATAAAGGGGTAACAACCAGGAGAATTAAAACATATACTGTAAGTATTATAGACCTAAGGGGTACTTATTCTAATATTATGATACAACAATCTCAATTTGGGATCAATTTAGCAAGAACAAACACTGCATACCTTTTTGTAATAACGGTGCACCAATACATACTGTATAAGGTTTTTAAAAATTATGGGGTACATATCAATGCATTTATACAGTAATCATTTTAACAAAAGTGCTTAAATATTGGGGAATGGGTAATGCTTCCTTTTACAGTACAGTACTTACGTATACTTACAGTGTACTTACCTAGAAAGTACTGGCTAATATGAGGTATGTATTGAACTTATTGTATTACTGCCGGATGAATGATACCGTGAACTCGTTCATTCTGGTGTCTGTGGACACACGCTCTCTCAGTCAATAAAATAATTGTTGTCTGTGGTTGTATATGGGCTGTTGCAATAATTAAAAAAAAATTTAAAAATAAAGAAGCTTGCAACATATGGAAAAAAGAACTATGAACTATGAACGTGCCTTAGGCTGGCCACAATAAAAGTCCACTCTAAAATGTGCATTTTTATCACACAGCACAATGCCACATGTCGCAAGTTTTGAATGAATGTCCACCAGAGCTGTTGCCTGTGAATTGAATGTTTATTTGTCTACCATAAGCCGCCTTTAAAGGCATTTCAGAGAATTTGGCAGTACATACAACCACCCTCACAACCAACTTGGCAAAAACAAAAGTGTTGCATTTAAAATTTTGTTCAATATGTTCCATCATTGGGATCTCTTGCTTTCAAAGTGTAAGTATGGGCGAAGGGTGAATCATCTGAATAACGAATGCATTCTTGCTAAAGTCCCAAAGCTTTTAGACTCTAAAAGCCTGAATGTAAATTAACTCACAGACACACACACATACAGGGGCTCTCTTACGGGACAGGCTCCCCACAAGTGAAGCCAGCTCTGCCAGAGCTCGGTGTTGAGTTACAGACTGAGACATTTTAACATTGGAATTTCCAGAGCGTGTGATTCTTGCTAAGAAGAAGAAAGGAATTTGCCAGTTAAAAGACAGTTACCAATATATATTGATGTGTTTTTATTTGTGTCTGTTTGCCCATTTCACATTGGAATGACTATGATTTTATTGTAGCATCAAGTGAATGAGGCCTGTTTACACGAGAACGCTCGCGGGTGAAAGCGTAAAAATATTTTATTGGATGTGCCTTTTCGTCTACACGGCGACGCCGTTTCGAGGCTTAGAAGCGCAAAAAGTGAAACCACCCTCCAGAGTGGAAATCTTAAAACGCTCCACCGTCGCGTTCTCGTGTAAATGGTAAAAGCGCAAAAGTCTGCTTGACAGTGAAGGTTGTACGCAGGCGCGCGGGCTTGGTCTTGTTATAGTATGCACTCCTAGCCGCCTGGAGTGCATACTACATTGCATTTCACAGACTTTTGCGTCACCATTTGCACGCGAATTTTCCACACAAAACGCTCGTCTAAACACAGAATAAAAAGTGATGACGCAACGCTACTTTTGCGTTTTCTCTTCAGAATCGTTTCCGTGTAAACATAGCCTTATAAATATTGTATTATGCATTTTAAATAAAACTGTCTATTCCTATCATTTTTACATATCGTCTTCTTTCGTCACGTAACTCTTCGTGATCTCTGCCCTGGGGATTTTTTCTTTGTTTAAGTTTTTGTTTTCCCTTTTAAGTATTCTACCTAGTTCATTTCCACAGCTAAGCAAATTAACTTCGCTGAATTGTTCGAAATGCAAACCTTCGTTTGAACATCCGCAAGCTGGATCATCCTCAAACCATGTGATGCTCCAGACGAAACAAACACCGGACACGAGGCCGCTCAACAAGCGCAGCCTTATTCTGCAACTCAAAGTAATTCACAGGGATATCATCAGAGTAAACATGATAGACCTAATTGATATATTAATATTTAATTAATCCATTTTGATTAGGTATTGATATAAAATTGAGCTCATTTTTACCTGTCTGTAAAACGTGGTCTATGCAAATGACCCTTCGCTAAGCTCCGCCCTCCCTAGTTACTGTTGCTACGCCTGTCAAGCTTTCACGGCTGGCCCATCTATTATAGTGTGGATGCACCCGGTGTCAGACATTCCCCATGAGATAATTAGTAATTTTTGGCGAACAAGTGAAATATCTGAGAGTGCAAGACAAAAGGGACTACAGTATGCATTCGAGGGATATATTCACCACATTATATGCAATCAATTAGAGAATAATTTCTTAAAAATTGAAGTAAAAGCCTAACGTTATAGTCCCAGCGCAAGGAGCAGCGCCTCATACGCTGACCGTTCAAATGGGAAACACAAATTGAGGAACAGCTATGTACATACACAGCAGGGTATGTGAAAATAGTCTTAATTATAAATCAAACAGCTTATCAATAAATCTTGTGGAATAACACTAATACCGGGAGAGCCGCGATCGGATTGGGTTAAGTTACTTAGTAAGGGTAACGTGAGTAGGACGCAGTGGTGGAATGTAACGAAGTACAAATACTTTGTTACTTTACTTAAGTACATTTTTCACGTATCTTTACTTTACTTAAGTAGAATAAATAGTGCATACTTTTTACTTTTACTTTGTTACATTTTGCAGCAATTATTATACTTTCTACTCCACTACATTTCTACAACTTCTGTTACATTTTTGTTACATTTTCTGACCAGTTTTCCCCTGCCAAAACGTAATCTGACCGTCCGTCCGTTGCATGTTTGTCTCACCACTGACGTTTGGTTGCCATAGATATATCAACTCGGTCACACTAAATGCGCCTTCGCACGCAGTGCATTTATCGTGCAATTAATACACGAAAATTTGTATTTACGTGCATAGGAAAGGCATCCGTGTGTAATATACGGTTGGTTAGGATTATGGCAAGCCAAGAGGTTCAGAATTACACCATAAATTAATCACGTTTAACTGCCAAACATAGTTAATAACATATAGTATACTATATGTTATTAACTATGTTTGGCAGTTAAACGTGATTTTTTTTACTAAAAAATTAGTTGTCACCATTTTCTGAAACAAGCTTGCAATTAATTAGGCAATATAATTAATTGCAACCTTGTTTCAGAAATGGTGACAACTAATTTTTCCATCATTATATGAGTATTAGGTTGAATGAGTTAGAATGAATGTTTTATTAATCATTAGAAAATAGACATTAAGAGAATAAATTGTTATGCAAGTACTTTTACTTTTAATACTTAAAGTACATTTAAAATCAGGTACTTTTTACTTTTTACTTAAGTATGGTTGTCATTGTGTTACTTCGACTTTTACTAAAGTAAATATTTATCTGGTTATTTGTACTTTTACTTAAGTACTGAAATTCAGTACTTCCTCCACCACTGGTCAGGACGTCGATTAACAAAATGCTGAAAAATATTTTAAAGTATGTCAGTGAGCCTTTGTCTTGTCTCTTTAATCATCTTATTTTATGTTATCATTATGACCAAAGAACCGTCAATATTTCCAAGCAATAGGTGTTCTTGTTAAGCATGTCGACATTTACCAGTAGTTGTGAATGGGTCATACAGATGCTAGATCACGCCAATCATTTCTCCCATTGGCTTTTAGATTTTCTGGAAGGAAAACAATTCCTCTCCCCCGTCCAAACTTTTAGTATACCGGTATCAGATTTTGCACAATCCATACGCACAATGCTTCAGCGTGTTTCCCTCGTTCGAAAGCTTGCCAGACCTCCCGCGCATAGTTACGGTTGCTAAGACATGATTGGCCAATGGCGGTTTTCGGGCGTGACTTCAGCGAAGGGTCAATTAATTATAATCAGTTTGAATGCAGATGCAGGGAACATATCATCCCTTCTCAGGAGATTTAATAAAATGTACAGTTGATCTGGTCTAAACCTGTATAATTATAAATTCCCCAAAATCACCCGAAGAATACTCTACAAAATTGCTAGCCTCTTCAAAATTGCTTAACGTGCCTTTAAGACATACCGACTGTGTAGACAAAGTACTCACCAAACAGGGCATTTTGACATATTTCTCTGTGTATTTAACAGTTTATGCACAAACCTCAAGCTCAAAGTTTACTTGTCCATGTTCCACACCATTTTGAAGCATGTGCACAGAAAGCCACTTGCAGAAGAGTATCTATTTTGCAGCTTAATGTGGTTTTAATAACTTTTTTTACTATCGAGTATGCCCTGCAGTTTAGCAACAGTAGACTGCATTTTCCAACAAACACTGCTGTAGCTAATTTGAATGTTTAGTTTGGGCTTTTATTAAGTGTAAGTGTGATTCACTGACAGTTGTTCAGGCTGTTGGATTACCAAATGACTAAAGTAACCTAATCAACAAACAAAATTTCTTGTCTATTACCACCCATTGCTACTTATACCAATGATAAAGTAATCGCAGTTATAATAGCAAAATATGTGGGAGAGCGTTGCTATAGTGTGGTGATATTGTATTGCAATAGGAAGCATGTTAATGTTAATACTGAATCAAAACTAGTACGTTATTTGTAATTGAAAGGGTTAAATAATAATATCTGGTTATGGTTACACTTAAAATAGTTACAAAACAGATGTATGCGAAGATAAAAAGGTCTCCTGTGAGGGAACGAGATGCTGCGTTTGAGACGCAGTGGGAACGTCTATATGCATTTTGAGCTATCCGCGTGTATGCGTGTATGTCAACGCCGTTAAATGTCCGAGTGAATCCACGTAAAAAAAAAATCTTTTTCCGAGTCATTTGGTTCATTCAATGAACGAAACGAACGAATTGACTCGGAAAAAAATTCGTTCATTTAGATGAATGAGTTCGAACAGGAGAGTCACGAACGTGCATCGCAGTACAGAGCAAAGCAAGCATTTGAGCTTATAAAACTTAAACTTTGTTTGTTTTTTTTTAAATGAGTGATCGTTTCGCTTGATAAGACCCTTATTCATCGCCTGGAATCGTTTAAAGCCCTTTTAACAGTTTGCAGTTTGTACTGAAAGTGTCTTTTGAAACTTGAACCGTTTGGTTCCCACTTAAAGTGCATTATATGAAGAAAAATGCTGTAATGTTTTCATCAAAAACCTTAATTTCTTTTCGACTGAAGAAACAATGACATGGACATCTTGGATGACATGGGGTGAGTAAATTATCAGCAAAAGTTTTTTAAAAAGTGAACTACTACTGTAAGTCAACGGCATTCATAAACACGCTGAAAAGTGATTATGCGTGTAATAGCGCGCAAAAATGGAAATACGAATTGGTGTGTCATACATACGCCATTTCATGAGATCAGTCTGAAATTACACACTTTGAAGTTTTGTATGAATGAAACTATCCCAGAGGATTTTCACCAACCACTGAGCCTGAACCGCAGAATCAGCAGGAGAAAGAATGAAAGATAACCTCAGTGTATCCGGTTGAATTATCACACAGCTAGATACACAATGATATAAGAAGGATGTTTTCTCTGATAAACCACCGTCTTCTCTTAATTTAAAAAATATTCATTATATCTAGCCAAGTTTCATATGTAAGTTTCTCCATGCAGCAAATTCACAAAGACCGAAGTGTATGAGTGGAAGTAAACATGTACACACTTGCATCGCTAAAGCTCACAGGTGCCATCTTGTGCACCTAGTGGCTTTGTCTTTTCAGACACTTGGTAGAACTGTCAGACAAGACCAGTGAGTGTAGTGAAGCAATTTTAGCTGTGCATAGAAACATTTTTTTTTAGTTTTGCGTCATCTGATCAACTCTTCTGATCGGCCTTTATAGAGACTGCCGATAAACATTATAAAATGATAATCAGCTGATAACAATCAGCGCCACTATCAATCAGATTATCCTTAAACGGTATAGAACAAGTGACACAGAAAAAACGTTTACCAAAAGTCATAAAGAGAAATTTGCTTTAGAAATCACCACTTTAGCCTATAACAACATTAAATATCAAAAACTTCTGTTTGATTTACTGGTTTTTGGTCTATCAAAACTTTTCTGTGTGACATGAAAATGCATGGCATCTTGTTCATCATAAAAATTAGTATTGAGCTTCCAGTTGACACGTATGTGATTTAAAACAGAACTGACTTAGGGATATGGTCTTGACTGTCTGTTTGTGTGATGAACCCAGTTCAATCACTCTCTAACCGTGGACTCTGGGGTCCTTGTGTCTCTTGTCTTATTAATCTATCGACATGGCATATGTGCTGGAAAGCTGCTAAATGCCCTGTGTCACCTAAGAATACTAATGTAGATGCAGATAGCTTGTTTGGCCATCTCAGCATCATTGATCTCCCTGCAGGCCTTGGAAGAGTTAGACGGATGGGATGTCACCTGAGAGCATTCTTTTGAGTCTTGTGCCTCACTGCGAGTCACCTCCTCAACTCCTAAACCCTCATAACTAATGAAATCCTGCAAGTCAGTTTCAGCTTAAGGTTTAGATGACTAAGATAGGTCAGTCACTGCTGTTAATTACCAGGAGTGAAAGTCTGTCCTCACAAGCCCACTAATGAGCTGCCAGTTATTAGGAAGCAAAACCAGTTGGTGCAATATAGTCTGCCATTTATCCTAATTAAAAGTGATTTACTGGCATGTTGTGTTCTAGACCTAATGTTAGTGTTCTATTCAAGTCTGAAAAAAATGAAGAAGCAATGATTCTTTTTTAGTAGAGCTTGTTAAGCCAAGCATCACAGTTACCATTGCTCAAATTAAGGTTAGAGATCTGAACAAACTTCTAACTCGAACTATTGTAGAGCGCAGCTAGTCTTGCACCATTTATGCTACCGACATGAACGATACTTGAGGAGAGGTGTTCTACTACTTTTTTAAGTGAAGGGATGTTGAAATTTCACCTAGCAGATGATAAAAGGGATAAAAAAAATTACTTCACATCTAAACTAGTGCCATACATAGGAAACAAAATATTATAGAGACAAGAGGGTGGACTTCTTAATTGATCCAATAAGCAACCACAAAGGACACCCTAGAGACCGCATAGCAATACCCAAGCAATCTTAATTTGAAGTGGTTTATTTGTGAAAGTATGACAAAAGCAATATGATTATCTAAATGTCCAGTCAGTGATGTAAGATTTTTTGGCATCTGAACAGAATCATGCTATGTGGCGATGGCATTTGGTCGATTTTCATTTTAGAAACCAGAACTCATATAACGTTTCACTTCAAAATTCATTTGACCTTTAAACTACATAAACCAAATATTTTCTACCACCAATTAGCAAAGTCAATTCCACAAATGCCACAAGAGCCAATCTATCGGCTCCCTTGGCATCTGAATTAGCAACCTCATTACTACACCTAAATTAAACTATCTGTGGCTCTTTAACTGCACCAGCATCTCTCCAATGTGAAAGTAGGAAAGAAAAATCACAGATAAGGTGGCTTTAATGCCTCAGGTTTTTCTCCTGGAAAGCATTATGTTGAAGATAAAAAAAATCATCTGCTTTTAGACGTTTCTTCCTAATAAGAAGAAAGTAAAAAAAGAAAAAAAAGAAAAAAGAAAAAACATTCAGTTTGGTAGTTTAAAAAAAGGAAGAGCCATTAAATGTCAAAAAAAGAAAGAAAACTTCACTTATCAAGCAATGACATGGGGTCCCTGTATGAAACAACTTCATTAAGTTTTCTCAGCAATGAACAAACAACCTCTGAGCAATATGATAATAGCAGACCTCTTATTTGTCAGCAAACAGCATGTGAGTTAAAGCATAAATTAGGAAATGAAGCATCACAAGGCAGCATGCTGTCAAATGACAGCACCTCTAAAGCTCTTCAAGTTCACAGATGACAATTTGGCCTTAAAAACAATGGCAACAAATCAGTCTATAGACAGCAGGTTTAACGTCTATTAGGCTGTTGCCTAATAAGGGCTGGTTTTGCTTCAGGACACAGATTTTACACTCAACAATGGGAACCCCAATACTGTACCATAGGCTTGTTAGGTTTGCATTTTCTTTATAGTGATTGGGTGTTTGGTTCTCACATGTGAATTCGAATGGTTTCATGTTTTTGGCAGCCAGTAACTCATTACTGAAAACATATTTGTGTATTTTTATCCTCAATGCAAGTCAACTGTTTTCACCATTGTCTGGATTGCATTTACTGATACCTTGCTTATGCATTTTGTCATGTTTTTTTAAGAATAAGGACACATACCTAACATGCCTATCACATTGGAGACAAATTTAGATGAAACCACCAGTAGAAAAACTTCGCATTACACCTCAGCTCAACCTATTAAGAGCAAAAGAATATTTGGATGAGGACTGCCGACCGAGGATGACCTGAAGGAGAAGGAAGAAGCTACTCTTTTATTGATGCTTTTGGTACCGCTGCGGTTGAACAAAGAAAATGAAACAAAAGATTCTCCCGCCGGCACTCCACCGGTGGAAGGAGGTGTGCAGAGGCACCCTCCTGTAGAGCAGTCTCCTGGTCCTCCTTCAGGTCCGCCCGTCTCAGGGAGCGCTTCCTCCCTTCCTCTAACGGAAGGGCCGGGGGCGTCTGAGCGGGCTGGGCCATCCTCTTGTAACCAGACTTCTGTGGGTTGGATTGCTGTGCTGGAGGAGGAGCTGGTGCCGGAGGACGGCCTTAGCGACGGGGAGCAGCCGGAGGCTCAGCGGTGACAGGAGACGAGTCCGCAGCAGCCAGCTTCCTGTGCAGGACATGCAGTATTGCCTCCGACTGCTTCTGGGCGGCGGAGAACAGGCAACAGCATGGCCCACTCTGAGACACCAATCATCCAGCCACAAAGGTTTCGGGACCCTGTGGAGGGTTCCACACAAGCCCAACATTCGTGGCAGCCCGTTCGAGCATCACAGCCATCAGAAGCCACAACACCCGAAGGGGGTAGTCCCGCTGAGTCATCACCAGAAGATGGCCGCTCTTCCTCCAAAGCCGTGAGCCGATATCTGATCCTCAGGTGGCGCCCGAAGGAGACAACCGGAACCCGCATGAGGGGGCTCCGACCGCTCCACCGGAAGCGCCAATGGCGAACGTGCTACTAGAGGCATGAGAAGCGCAAGAGGATCTTTCACCAGAACATCGGAACATTCTTCACAGTAATCCTCATCCGCTCACCAACAGGAATCACGAAGTAGCGCGCCTGCCGAACTGAACCGGCAGACTATTTAGATACGGGGTTTCTGAAAGGACTCCCCCATGTTTCAGGGTTCTCAGTCTTGAAAATTCTCACAAGTAACAAACAACACACACAAACTTTGGAATGAACTAAATTTAGAGCCATGGATACATTTTTGCCAATGAAAAAGAGAGTTATATTAAGCAAAAGTCACATTGTTCAGGACATCACATTTTCCAATGTCCCTCAATTCAGTGTTACTCATTTGCAGCTCGCCAAGCTTTCATTTGTGGCTCGCATGGCGGTAAATAATACAGTGATATGATCGAACAGTCACTACAGATAATTCATAAAAACATTAAAAGAAGTAGGACTATAACCCATTAAAAACTCAAAGTGTCAGCTCTATTTTCAAATAATTTTGATCGGATTGAAAGGGGTGGTTTATCGAGAGAACATTTAAAACACTTGATCGATTGAAAACCGAAACGTATAAAGTGTCGTATAGACGAGTGTCCCGTCTTTCTATAATTCTCCTTTCACTCAGTGAAAGGAGTGAAAGTGAAGCAGGACAACGGTTCACCAGTCCTTGTTTCAGATTCTCATCCACAGACGGCATTTTTAGTGCATGATCAATACAAACAGCATGGCATAATGGTTCATCATAGTCTCCAAATTATGAATTTGATAAATATTAAGTCTGCTGTTTAAAACAAATAAAGAACCAATGTAGGAAAATGGTTATTACGCAACAACAGCAGGAACTTTGTATATTTGTGCAGTGTGCGAATGTCAAAAAACCTATTCCGATTCTGAATCTTTTGACTTATAAACGTGCACATCATCACCCCGATCATGCATCACGTAAACTATCGATACATTCAGATTAATCAATCAGAATGAATTCAGACCGATTGAAACAAAAGTTGTGCATGTAAACATATCCAGTCTCTGCGGAGTTGCCAGTTATGGCGTTATTCCCAGCTCTTAATGCCGCATGTGCTCTTGGATGATTAGATACATGATTGGCTAATGTAGAAAAAAAATAACTTAATGTCATTCTAGGATGAATATATTCTGGAAATCCTGCTTTTTTTGTCATTAAGGGAAATCATCTTGTCTCAGTTACAAATTTGACTGGTAAATCATTAAAAAATATATTTATTGCATTGCATATTGTATGTTCAGGGGTGACATTAATAAACAGACATGGTATTTATGACTGGGTGTAACTTTTTATGCTTTCCTGTAAAAATGGCTCTCCTACTGACTTTGTCCTATCAGTGCGGCTCTCATGAAAAATAGTGAAGATCACTGCTCTAATTATTAGTCTAATACATCAAAGTTCTCACTTCCTTTAGAATTCCCATAAAAACAGATACACTTCCTTTTTGAATCTTTTTGTCAAATATTTCATCTTAAAAAAATACTTTAACAATTTTGACGCACTTTAAAAAAACTGATCGCATATAGCTATATAATCTAACGGCAGATGGAGTAAAACCAACACAGTCTCATGAAGATCTATACCACGTGTGTCATTTCTCGTGGCATTTATATACCAAAAATGGTTTTTGCGTGTATATGGTACGCACTGAAAAACCCTGGGTTAGGTTTAGGGGGAGGGGTGGGGAGTTCGTGCATATTATACGCCAAAAGTGCCTATCATATGTACGCGAAACTTTAAGGATGAAATCTATGCAAAGTTTTATACATGAGGCCCCTGCACAAACTGCTCAATTACTGAACATCAATTTATTCTTATTCTTCTCTATAAATCTCTCTCTATAACCTTTACTCAACTGGATTGCCCTCTAGTGTCCAGTTGGTTACACTACAAAATATCTTAAACCAAACATATATAGTAATGTCCTTTTTATTTATTTATCAATGCAAAGATGAATGTATAAAGAATTGTGAGGCATAAATCTTGGCCATCACAATCAACAGAAATCTTTCAGTCTAAACCATTCAGCAACAAAGGAAGTTTCTTTCAAGCACCCATAAATAAACAACCTTAATAGTCACTCTGTGACCTGGTGCCTTGCTCAAACGGCTATAGCCTAATTGTCACATGTATGTTCTGTTTTTTTATTCAGTTTTCATTGTTTTGCTGTCAGTTTGTTCATTAGTTCAGTCTTCCTCCTTCCCCTGCCTCCTGTTTGTCTCTTTAGTTGCAGATTTGATTAGAGTCCTTAGTTCAGATGTCTAGTTTGATTCTCCTCTAACGTCATCATTATGGTTTAACTGGTTGTTCGGTTCTTTTTTTTTAAATTTCTGTTAGTTTGATTTTATTTAAAATAAAGTCTTATTGGACTGCTGCACTTAGATGCAGTTTCATCTCTACTACAACCAGACTGTGATTTGCATAATGTATATTCATACATAGATTACTCATATCTTAATATGTATTGCATTACACCAATCATCACAAATGTCATTCTTTGTACCTTTACAATGTATATATCTACTGTCATTCCAGCCCGTTCTCATCCTTATACGCTGTATGACAAAACGGCGCTATACTAGACCCTTTATCGTTAATATAACATGCGAACCCAAGTCGTCATAAATCCTTTAGCATAATATGAGACTGACCTACCCTACCCCACACCTAAACCTACCCATCACAGCGCGTGTAAGTATTAAGATCAACGGGTACCATGTGCGTAGTATAGCGCCTTTTGTCATTTAGCGTTCTATATGAATGAATGAATGCCTTTATTGTCACTGCATGTAAGTGCAATGAAATTATAGAGCCACTCTAATAGGTGCATCAAGAAAATAAAATAAATAAAATATATAAAACATGTCACACAACATAATAAGTTAATAAGTTAAAATCTAATATACCCTCATTCAAAGGGGCTAATGAATGTTTCTGACAAGTGCTAGTAACTATGCAAACAGCATTATTTTTTTTTTCCTTAAAGTCTTTGTTTCATTTAGGACTGTTATTGCTGCAGGAAAAAAGCTATTCCTAAATCTACTAGTCCTTATTTTTGGGCATCTGTAACGTCTTCCTAATGGCAACAGTTCAAACAGCGAGTGACCAGGATGAGAGCAGTCAAGTGCCATTTTGGTGGCTTTAGACAGCGGTCTTGAATTGGCGATTTCCCATAGTGAGGGTAGAGGACAAGCCAACGATCTTCTGTGCTGTGTTGATCACTCTCTGTATTCTATTCTTGTCCGCTGTAGAGCATCCAGTGTGCCACACAGTTACACAGTACATCAAGATGCTCTCTATGGAGGAACGTTAGAAAGCACCAGCAGCTCACAGACAGATTGTTTTCTTTAGGAGTCTGAGGAAAAACAAACGCTGTTGTGCCTTCTTTACCACTACTGTGATATTATCAGTCCATGTGAGTCTGTCTGAAATGATGGTTCCCAGGAATTTAAAGTTTTGAACCCTCTCCACTAGGTACCCATTGATGGAAAGAGGGCGGTGGTCGGCGTGGCACTTTCTGAAGTCTATAATTAGTTATTTCGTTTTCCGATGTTGAGAGACAAGTTGTTTCTGTAACACCATGTGACCAGTCTCTGGACCTCTGCTCTATAGGCCAACTCATCATCCCCTGAATGAGTCCAACAAGTGTGGTATCGTCCGCAAACTTCATAATGCTATTGCTGGAGTAAAGGGATTGCAGTCATGAGTATACAATGAATATAACAGAGGACTCAACACACAGCCTTGAGGAGAGCCGGTGCTGAGAGTAAGGGTAGAGGATTTGTAGGGGCCGAGCTTCACACTTTGGGGCCGATTGGTTAAAAAGTCCATAATCCAGTGGCAGATGTGAGAAGAGAGTCCAAGGTCAGAAAGCTTCCTAATGAGGATGTCTGGAATATATGACGCTAAAGGATGAGAAATGCGTTGGTCATTCACAGTTGACAACATAAAGTATCTTGTTTTTATACAAACATTATCAGCATGCGTTCAATATCACAAAAACATCCATGGGTTCAATCATAAAATGTTGTTAATACACTGACCATCAGGTGTAACCTGGCTTTACAATGGGAGTAAGTATGACGGCAGAATTTCTGTGTGAACTATCCCTTAAACTGTTACATTATGGAATTCTATTGAAAAGACTGATCAGTAATTGTGTTCATCTATTTTCTCCTATGAAAATCCTTGCCTAAAAAGCATTTAAAACAATTTATTTTTCAATATAAAACATGGATATGATCCATTCCATTATGATCCATTCTAAAACATAAGCTCTGAGTATTGACAGTCAACAAATTGTAAAACAATGCCCTTGAGTTATGAGTAAAGCCAGAGTGATGCCTTCACCTGCCGAGAGATAGATGACACTCTGGTGACCAGCAGCATGAAACCAGTGGTCTGCCCTCTGTTACCATGGTGAGGGGTATAAATGCACCATGTGGCGTTTTCTTGCTCATTATCATCATGATACACCATCAGAGGGGGGCAACAACATGTCTGATGAGAGCACAGTGGGTGAACAGAGAGTTCAAAGTATGGTGCTCTCTTACAAGACCTTACAAATAGATCTGATCTTGCAAATGGATCGGCATGATCTCCACATAAGGTATACACAGGAAGTCAGAAGTTCTTTTGGAATTACTTTCCAAAACTCATTATCAATATTTGCAAAGTGTAGCATGCGGGAACACCATCGCGCCTGTGCCATTAAGCTTTCATGAAAGTAAAAGTTAATTAGGTATGATGACTAAACTCCAGGGATTGTAATTCAGCCGAACTGCGTGAGCTGCTCACCAGTAATTAAATGTCATTCCCCGTCAGTTCAGTGGGGCCTGAAAGAGCCCTATGGAAAATGTCAAATGCAACAAACTCACCTATGCCCCTAAGACAAACCTCTAGGCAAAAGACAAAAGCCCTTTAAAAACAATATAAGAAAGGCAACTATAAGCAAGGTCATCTTATGAATTTTAATTTTGTTTTTAATTAACAATAAGTGTTTTAAATAAGATGAATGAGGGTTTCCAATAGGGTACGAATAAATCTAATTCAAGGTATAATTTCTGCAAAGTCTGTCTTATGAAATTTTTCTTCTCGGGTTAAATTTACCATGGTTTATGAATGTATAGATATTTTTACTGGAAAAGAAAAAGAACTATAGGAAAACATTTTTTTGCAGTGTTGGCTGCTTGACAGAATATACTTTCCTGTGGTCCATGTCTACTGTTCAAATGCATGACCTGCTGTCATGTCATTACATAATGAACACACATCTATATCCTCTAGACTAGAGTGTGAACTGATGAAATCAATGTGATGTTGACTGTCAGAGAAAGTGGAGTAAATGTGCCTCAATTGTCAGAGTTACACTCACTCAGTAGAGGCCTTTGCTATATTTTCAACTGAAGAGGCCTCTGCTTGCGCTCAGAAAAGCCCGATCCTCCTCCATCACGCCGCACACACACTAGGGTTGGAAATTATCATGGCTTAGGAAAAAATGCCAACAAAATTAATAAAATTCTGTAAATTCATTGCCTGATAAGTCACTTTCAGACGCAGTCACAATTTATTCCCTGAATGAATCAGCCATTTTGAATGGATTGTTTAACTGAATGATTGAATGACTCACTCATTAAGATAATGATTTGCTGCCACCTATTGGCAGTTTTAATTAAATTTTCCCCCTATCATTTAATTTTTCTACATTCATATCTCCCATCTGGGGCTGATAAAAATAATTCCTGCGGTCCAATATGCTGCAAGAAAGACTGTTACACACTTGCCCCAGATGTCAGTTGAAACACAACATTATGTATTTTTGCAAGCATTGTAAAATTAAAAATTTTTAACCTGATCTCACAGCAATTCGTACAAATTATTTTACGAGTTGCATAATCCGTATGACCTAATCCTGACCCCGCCCTTAAACTTACATGTCACTGGGGTTTTACAAATCGACAAAATGCGTAGACAAGTGAGTTTTTTTTTTTCTGTCACCTGATGGAGTTTTGGTTCCTTGCCACTGTTGCCTTGGCCTTTGGCTTGTTTACTTGGGGACATTTGACATAGCTTGTTTTCACATGACGTCAGGCCACTGCGTTGCCATGGCGGAAACGCAGATTGAGGGCAGGAAGTGAATTTCTATATTAGAGAAGCACTATAACACACTCAAATGCCTGATATTTTTGCGTCGTTTATGGTTGCTCAAATCGATCAAACCACGAAGAGTTTTTATTGTGTGCCAAAAGTTGTTGTTCATAAGGGGGAAAATATAAGAAATTGACAGAAAAACACCGGTAAAAAATGCCTTGTAAACCTAACTTACCTGACCTAACCTAACTGCGGTCGGGAGGAGCCAAATGGGAAAATGCCCGTGTGTTTGTACAGTGTGCAGTGATCACTTCGTCAAATGTGAGTTAATACATTATTTATGTGGCTTATAATTACATTATTCAGGTGTTTAAATACACTTATGTGGCTGTTTGTGTAACGTACCAGTTTCCGAACTTTGTAAAGTCAAAGCATGTCTGTAAGACGAGTTAGTTGCTGATATCTACAGCCTCGATGGCAGGCAAATCTCTCAATTCAGTTGAAAATCGGTCCTCTTCATAACTTAAGGATCACGTCCAACATATGTTTCGATTTTCTGTTTATATATTTCTCTTGTAATTGCGTCTGAAAGTAGTACAGTATGGATTTTCCTCCATCTCGTCCATTGTGCTCTTCACTCCTTGCCCTCCATCTGCAGTCCGCGCGTAAACACAATCACGTGACTGCAAACCACCTATTCAACAATATTATTGTCCTACCTTACTTAAGGTAGACGAATGATGCGGTTTTCATCTAGAAACTAACTTTTTTTATTATTTTCATGTTATCAATGTGAAGCTGCTTTGATACAATCTGTATTGTAAAAACCCTTACAGAAAAAGAAGTTTATTCAAGTGTGCCATTATTAGTATACTTCTTTTAAACTAAAAATAAGAAAGTATACTTTCAGTTTATTTTTCCTTCTCAGAAGTATGCTATATGTACTTCTCAGAAATATACTTCAAATTACACTTAAGTGTACTTGACTTATACTGAGAGAAAAGCAAGCATATTTGTCCTGTACTTATATTCAATCTTTTGATCCAGAAATACTTAAAAGTATAATTAAGTATTCAAAGTATACTTGTATAAGTATTACAGTAAAAAAGTAAACTACTAGTATACCCATAAATTCACTTGCAGTACACATGAGATACATAATTATTAACTAGTTGTGCACTTACTCTTACACTTAAAGTACACTTAAACATATACTAAAATTGGGCCAATTTAGTCCCAAGCGGTATAGTAAACATACAAGTTTACTACTAGTACATAGTGACATTAGTATACTTCATAATGTATACTTAAAAAATATACTTGAACATTACTTAAGTATGCTACATAAAATGAACTTGAAATATACTTCTTTTTCAGTAAGGGAAGCTGCTAAATAGGTGACTTGACGTCAATATTTCACTTGTTCTGAGCAAAGATGAGAGATGATTTCATTATGTTTCCAATATAGATAAAAACTAGTAACTAGTAGCATTAAATTTTAAAGACAATGTTTAATTCAAAATTTCTTTTTTAGCTGTGTATAGGCTACTCTTAGTAAAGAACTATGTAAAAAGTGTTAATGAGAACCAATATGACGGTGGTTATTATGAGATATAAAAAATAGATGCTTGTATGTAGCAGCACATCTGAGAGGGGATAAGAGAGGAGAGGTAAGGTTGGATTAAGGTAGTTATGCTTAAGGCCAGCAGTGGTGAGGGGAATTGAGCTGGCACATGTTCAGTTGAGCATTTCCCATCTCTCCAGAGTGTCAGCACACTGCCATCCACACAGTTAAGATAAATCGACAGATGGTGGTACAGAAAAACCCGAAGATTAAAGAAGTTTTTAAAAAATGATAGAAGAGAATTGAAAGGGAGAGAGAATGGGGGTATGGGTTTCACATTGACTTAAAAAAGACAAATAAACAAATGTTTTTATATTTGTTGGTGTCCAAAGCACTGCCAGTGCTTGTTTTCCAAATACTTTTTTCTTTTTCAAATTTTTGTGGGCTTTTGGGGCGCTTAACTTGCTCAAAAACTCTTCAAACTTTGCACATGTTGGAATCATTGACCATTAGGGCCTTGCACATGCTGGCAGACATGATTAATTAAATTGCTGTCCATTTAAAATGATGAGACAAATTTCTATAAAGACACCCTCATTTAGTGTTATGGTATAAAACGAACACTAAAGCATATAGGTAATCATACAGACTGCACATTCTCATATAAACAGACACCAGCTCGGAAGCACCTGCAGCCCAAATATTGCAACAATTATAAAAATATAATTAAACATGTTGTGTGATAATTTATTTTGTGTAACATTTTTGCCATGCAGTATTACTACATTGCAGTTTGTACAAATATATATTATATAAAAAAATTGCAGGCTAAAATAGCATGCAAGCATAGTGCATCAATCAGCA
This sequence comes from Hybognathus amarus, assembly GCA_030378365.1. Classification (NCBI taxonomy): domain Eukaryota; kingdom Metazoa; phylum Chordata; class Actinopteri; order Cypriniformes; family Leuciscidae; genus Hybognathus; species Hybognathus amarus. Next base: position 83,952 of record JAQIUQ010000700.1, read on the forward strand.
TCTGCTTGTATGTTTACACCAGAAAGCAGTTTCTAGTGTTTTTAATGTGTAAAAAACAAAACAAAACCTGGACCCTGTTTAGCTAATAATATTTATTATTTACTTGGTTACTTGTTTTATTTGGTTGTAGTTTCAGTTCTACAAAACATTGCACATTTGAGTTCAATAACAACAGTTACAGTCCACACAAATACACAGTATTAATCTGTGTTGTGTTGTCCATTTTTTTCATAAATCCTTTGTTATACTGGCTGAAATTCTCTTCCTATCTTGATAGAAATAACAGAAGGGGAAATATAAAAAAATATATATGTACATAAGTCGTCTTTGGAAGTCTCAGTACCAAAACATTTTCATCCAATCATTGCATTCGGCCCTAATGCTATGATATGATGTCCTACCTGCCAGTTAACGTATGTATTTGCATACCTCTGTCGCACCCTGCTCTTGTAGATATTACATCATTAGCGTGTTCCATGAGACTGCAGACTTGTAGACAGTCATCGAGTGCCACAAATAGCAGCCCCCTTTTACAGTTCCTCATGAACCAAAACTACAAGATTATGCTGTTCACACTCTTTCGTAATTAACGTAATTTAAGAGATGGCAACCCTTGACGTTCTACTCTGAGCTGTTTACATCCCCAGACTTTATGTAGCATTTCTAAGGAATCTCGCTGAGAGAGGCCAATCTACTTCAAGTTGAAAGAGTTTACATGGGTGGAGCGCATCTTTTTAAAGATGTGTGTTTCTGGATGCGGTCATTACATGAAATCATCAGGAATCATCCTGCTCTCAGCAGCAGTAGCCCCCATCTAAGTGATGGCAGGAAGCCAGCTGCAAGCAGGCCGCCCTACCCGTTCCCGGCTGGGCTTCGTATGTGTTCCAGCGATCCAGCTCAGTTATTGAGGTGCAGTTCTAGGATAGCAACAAGGAATCCTTCCCAAAGGATTGGCCCAAAGATAGGATCCTGTCCACCCTGGACTCCCTCAACATACAAGCTCCTCCGAATCGGAGTCACGATCAGCTCTGGAACTACAAGATGACCCGTAAGACCCGTAAGGTCGTAAAGCCACAGAGAGAAAAAGGAATACTTTCCGTAAAGCCACAGAGAATCTAACTCCAAAAAAAGCAAAATCATGTCACCCCTCCCAGGCGTCAGTAGACCAAGGAGATGACAGGATCTTCTCAGCAGTGCTTGCAATCCAAGGATCCCTCTCCAACATGGACAACGCTCAGCTTCCGCACATCGGGTGATTTTCGATGGGCAGACTTCCAGCTCGACTCCAGATTGCACCTTCACTTCCGATCCAGGTGCTAATCTTCCTAGGAGAACTCTCGAATCAGCGTTATTAGCAGCTTCCACAGGTGCAACTTTCTTTCCCCCAGCAGCTGATATTTCGCTATTTCTCCTCACCTGCACACTCAAATTCTGTCACCTAAAACCTAGTGACCTAGTGAAAATTTTGTTATGTGCAGAAACTAACGAACGAAGGATCGTGGATTGTGGGGATGTATCAAATATCCTAAAAGATAGTGACCTAAGACTTACCAAGAGTTTAACCATGGCTGAGTTTAATGTCGTCTTCTGCGTGTTCAGAGATATCATCTGTAAAGCATTTCCAGAAAGATTGGAACTAGGAACTATGTCTAGTCCCTAACTTAACTAGCCCTATTGGATCTTGCCATGTCTTTCGGAAGAACACTTTTTTATGAATATCACAAATCATTTTCATCTGAAGCAGCAATGTACATACAATGCTTAAACCAGCGACTGGACTGGTCCGCAGTCCATCTTCCTCTCATTAGCAGGCACTTTACAGGCCACCGAGCACTGTCATGCTTACTTTTCTGCTCGTTTTCCCACACCGCAATCTCTCTGCCCTGAGACTGAACTCATGACACCAGCACCTAGGCACCAGAACAGGTTAAGCCTGAAAGACAAACTCCCCTTTGATTTAATTTCAATGAGAATGTCTGTGCTCGTAATAATTCTAAATTATTTTATGCTTGCAGCTATTGCAGGAACAGTCCCCCAAAGTTTTTATGTCCAAGCCACGCACAATTCCCCCAAAAAAGAAATAAACCCCTGCTTTTGCTTTTGGCTTGCTTAGTTGGGGATTAATATTTAATATTTAACAATATTATTGATCTGTGTTGTACTACTTTTATGTTATCACTGTGAAGCTGCTTTGATACAATCTGTATTGTGAAAAGCGCTATATAAATAAATGTGACTTGACTTGACTTAAAACACTTAAATCCTTATTTCTCCCATCTCAGGGGAAAAAAGGGAATAAACCATGACCATTCAAAAATATGACTGGGTTTCTAAAGATACAAAGCTTAATGCAAATGGGTGAAGTGTCCCTTTAATCTTTACATTTATTTATTTAGCTGATGCTTTTATCCAAAGCAACTTATAATTGCTATATATATGTCAGAGGTCGCACGCCTCTGGAGCAACTAGGGGTTAAGTGTCATGCTCAGGGACACATTGGTGTCTCACCGTGGATTCGAACCCAGGTCTTTCACACCAAAGACATGTGTCTTATCCACTGCACCATGCCAATCACCACAACTTCTCACTACTTCCTATTTATCTTATACTGTCTCCAACAAAAAGCAAATTACTTTTTGGAATTTGGAACACATGTGTTAATGTATTCATCAGTGGCATGACTACATGACAGAAGTGTCTGCACAGTTGTAAAGAAAATTGGAATTACTGTGCGTCCCTTGGGTAAGAAGAAAGGCGTAGAAAAAGACAGAAAGAAGTTTTACTGGAAAAAAAACAATCTGAGAAGCATAACACGCCCTGTAATGTTGGGATGCAGTGATGACTAGAGAGCTAAAGTCAGCCTATCATTCCTCAGAGAGAAGGGGTCAAATGTGACCTGGGTCCTTTAGCACGGCAGGAGTTTTGCAACAAGACCAGACCACCACATATTGAGATGACTGATGAATAGAAATGCTGCCAATTCAATTTTAATCATTGCTGACATGGTACACAGATTATGTGGAATTTAAAGGTAAAGAAAGTGTTTCCTGGAACATGTCTATGTATGCCAATAAAACACTATATAAATCATGATATTGGGTAATTCTACAGTATTTACATAACCTGTATGGTACTTCAAGTAGTAAATCAGAATGTTAACTGGGTAAAGAGATGCAGTATACAAATATTAAATAAAAAGGGAAACGATAATTCAATTAATTTTAAAGACTGTTCACTTATCTAGGCCTTCTCAGTAGAACTGCATTCTATGGCGTGGGAAGTTTGTGTGTCAAATATGCCAAACAAAATGCAATCAAAATGTAACTTTTTGAAACAGGCTGTCCTTAAGTAAACTGTTGCAATAGTAGCCTAATATTAATGCTAGAAAGCCTATGCACAGAGAAATTTTTCTCAACATTCTTTTTTATTTCATCATTTAACTCAATTATCAAATTCATTTTGAGTGAGGGGCAGGATAGTCCGGGTTAGGGGTGATTTTCACCATATAGAAACTGGTAAATTAGTGAACAAAAGACCATTTCAGCGGCAGCTTCAGCATCTTTTTTTAATCTAGGGATGGGACGCTTCATATTTTAGAGAGCATTTGATTGGAGCAAAAACTGGCGAGAAGCTGAAATGCAGAATGATACCATCAAAATCATTGATCTGTACTGGCGAAAATTTGAGAGGCTGTGAATTGTGTTCTTGTTGAGTACACTACCCATTAAGGCGAACATATTCATAAATGGCAAAAAAAACATGATTTTGATTCCATGGGGATTTTTTTTTTCATCAGTAACTCAGCTCCTGGAGAGCAATTGCCCAGCAGACTTGATTCCAACCCCAATTAAACAAACCTGATCCTGCTAATCAAGGTCTTCGGGATTACTAGGCCATTTTTCAATATGCATTCTTGTCTGTACTTGTGTTCTGGTAGTCATCAGTCGCTGCCTATATAAAGGCAGTTATATTTAAAGTTCCAATTTAAAGTTTACATCTAGACAAGTACAGTTCAAATCCCCGTATATATTCTTGATCCGACCCTTTTATCAATGACGTATCGGGAGGAAACTTGTGCGTACTTGAGACAGCCAGGTATCCCAGAATGCCAAGAGTTGGAGCTGGTTGTAGCTAAACTCTGCAGGACAATGGCCCTCCAGGAGTCCATGAGACCACTGTCGTACAATCTCTTACGAATTTTAGTTAAACAGCTCTGAAAAGTGTATCATCTCATACCATAGAAAAACATACCTTACATGCAGACAGCACCTTGCTACATTTGCTGAGACAAGCTTTGGGAGATTGGGGTAAGGAGGCTGTGGGTTTAAGATTACTTGTTCCTATATATCCCACAATGCATCAACTGTCACAAATATGACATAGTGGAATGCAGGTGACAAGCCAAGCTCCCAAAGCATAATCAGGAGACTTATGCTTCTCAATTTCCTATCTCACACCCTCACATTACAGCTTTCTTGGGAGCAGTGGCTAAAGGTGTCAAATGACCCTACAACTCTCTTAACACGTTTGTTGTGTGGTAGAAAGATATCACATCGGGAATGAAAATGAAGGAGTCAAAAAATACAGCTCTAGTTTAGACCAAAGCTTCATTCCTAACCACCAGACCTTGTGTTAAACATATTTTGTTAAACACATCATAAGTGCCAAGTAACAGGTTGTTTTAAGAGGATGGGAAGGGTGACTTATTCGGGAGGACAAGATTGAAGATGACAAGGACAATCATACCTTCCATGTGGAGAAAAAGAATAAGAAAAGGACAGTATGGGGGTAAGTGAATTGTGGATAGGCCTCAAAACCATGCTTGTATCTGGTAAAGAGATGCCTCAAAACAATAGGATCTGGTAAAGAGACTTGATCCAGCATCTTGGTATGGAGTCGACCTACCTGTTTACATGACACCATTTTCAACAAAAATGTAAAACTTTTTATGCATTTTGGCCATTCATTTACATGACAACAGCATTTTATGGGCTTGAAAACACTTAAATATGTCCCCCAGGTAGACACACCCTTATGCAGTCATTATTAGCATTTTTAATCATTATGGTATCTACGCTTGCATATCTGTTAATAAGTTTCATAATGTTGATGACCACTACTATTTCTTACAAATCCTTCTGATAAATCAGCTGACCAATTCCCTCTAGTTTACATGAAATTTTAAATGATCGACCAGTTATTTTGGGAGTGTTCTTAAATTGTTAAGATAGTATTCTTGTCTGGTGCTCAGGGTGTATCTTAGCATATTTTCAGTCATTGACCCAATAACTTCCATTAGTCTATCTACAAACCTAAACAATTCTGATAATCGTAGCACTCTCTTCTATAGCTTTCCCCAATTCCAATCCTTTACTGGCACTGTATTGATCAATCATGCCTCAGTACACTAATCATGACTTTCTATATTCATTGAACAATATAGGCCTAAGCCAGAAATGACAGGTAAGATGGTGCCTTAAGCTTTACCAGGGGATCTAAAAGACGATAAAATCCGCAAAGAACAAAATCTTCAACAATCCTCAGGCATGGGGATTATGGAAGGAGAAAGAAACCAGGATCCATAGATGTGTCAGGCAGGATCACTAATCTCAATAAAATGGTGATAATTCATCTGCTGATAAACAGGATATTTGCATGTCATGTTTCAGCTTGTAACTGGTTTTGTGCCACAGTCACAAATTCAGCAGAAAGAAATAATTGCATCCATGAGGGTGCATAAATTAGCTATTATTACTGCACATCCCAAGGAGAATCGCTCAGGCTTTGGTTTTGAATAATTTTCTTCGGTCCTAAATTTGAGTAGAAGTCTCAGATGTGCAAGACTGATGATCAATCCAGGGATAAACTATCCTTTCCTTTTTATTCCTGTCAATGACCATATGATTATAATCGATAAAAGTTCTGGATCTTACATGTTCATGATTGTTTTATTGAGTGTGAAAATTTTGTCTTTGGCATTAATTTTATTTTAAGTCTTTATTATATATATATATATATATATATATATATATATATATATATATATATATATATATATATATATATGTATATATATATATGTAGATATATATATATACATATATATATATATATATATATATATATATATATATATATATATATATATATATATATATGTTACCTAATTTAATGCCAAAGACAAAACTTTGCAAGTTCTCACACTTAGAAATCATGGAGGGCTCTGAAATTGTCATCGTAGGTGCATGTCCACTGTGAGACATAATTTAAAAAAAAAAATTTCAGAAATCACAATATATTTTTTTAACTATTTATTTGTATGATACAGCTGCAAATAAGTATTTGAACACCTGTCTATCAGCTAGAATTCTGACCCTCAAAGACCTGTTAGTCTACCTTTAAAAAGTCCACCTCCACTCCAATTATTATCCTAAATTAGATGCACCTTTTTGAGGTTGTTAGCTGCATAAAGACACCTGTCCACCCCAGACAATCAGTAAGAATCCAACTACTAACATGGCCAAGACCAAAGAGCTGTCCAAAGACACTAGAGACAAAATTGTACTCCTCCACAAGGATGGATAGGGCTACAGGGAAATTGCCAAGCAGCTTGGTGAAAAAAAGGTCCACTGTTGGAGCAATCATTAGAAAATGGAAGCAGCTAAACATGACTGTCAATCTCCCTCGGACTGGCTCCATGCAAGATCTCACCTCGTGGGGTCTCAATGATCCTAAGAAGGGTGAGAATTCAGCCCAGAACTACACAGGCGGAGCTGCCAACCTGAAAAGAGCTGGGACTGCTGTTTCCAAGGTTACTGTTGGGAATACATTAAGACGTCATGGTTAGAAATCATGCATGGCACAGAAGGTTCCCCTGCTTAAACCAGCACATGTCAAAGTCCGTCTTAAGTTTGCCAGTGACCATTTGGATGATCCAGAGGAGTCATGGGAGAAAGTCATGTGGTCAGATGAGACCAAAATAGAACTTTTTGGTCATAATTCCACTAACTGTGTTTGGAGGAAGAAGAATGATATGAGTACCATCCCAAGAACACCATCCCTACTGTGAAGCATGGGGGTGGTAGCATCATGCTTTGGGGTGCTTTTCTGCACATGGGACAGGGCGACTGCACTGTATTAAGGAGAGGATGACTGGGGCCATGTATTGCGAGGTTTTGGGGAACAACCTCCTTCCCTCAGTTACAGCATTGAAGATGGGTCGAGGCTGTCTTCCAACATGACAATGACCCGAAGCACACAGCCAGGATAACCACGGAGTGGCTCTGTAAGAAGCATATTAAGGTTCTGGCGTGGCCTAGCCAGTCTCCAGACCTAAACCCAATAGAGAATCTTTGGAGGGAGCTCAAACTCTGTGTTTCTCAGCGACAGCCCAGAAACCTGACTGATCTAGAGAAGATCTGTGTGGAGGAGTGGGCCAAAATCCCTCCTGCAGTGTGTGCAAACCTGGTGAAAAACTACAGGAAACGTTTGACCTCTGTAATTGCAAACAAAGGCTACTGTACCAAATATTAACATTGATTTTCTCAGGTGTTCAAATACTTATTTGCAGTTGTATCATACTTTTTAAAAAACTGTTTAAATAGTTTAAAAAACATAAAAAACATACTGAGGGGCAACCCCTCAGTAAGTAAATTGTGGTGCATTATTCAACATGTTGTTACAGATTATTAAGGCCAAAAGGAGTTTTTTTAGGTTTTTTTTTTTTTTTTTTTTTTTTAGGTGTGCTACCACTGTAATTTCCATTAAGAAACTAGATTTCACTTAATAGACAATAAACCCAAGCAATATCCAATAATCAAATTAAATATCCATTAGAATAGACAGTAGCCTTTGTCTTCCATAGAGATTTAGGTTTGGGCTCTTTTGATCGGGTCAATAAGCAACCACTCACCCTGGCATTGAAGCAGCAACTTTTTCTCACAAAAGTCTATCTATCACAGCTGTAATGATGTTGTAGGAAGGAGGCGGGAACCGGCAAACAGTCATCAACTTTAAAAATAAATAAAACAAAACATTACACACACAATATAACAAAACATTAAATAAAATAGTCCAGGCCTGGCCTCTCTCGTCCTTCACTGCCGTCACTACTCCTTTTATGCCTCCGCTCCTCCGTGAGAGATAAGATACCTGCTCGCCACATACCCCCATTGCCCCTGCCACTCAGTCCTCAACCAGCTGAGAGACTCACTGATGGAGCAATGCGATGGTTCTGGACCCACCCTCATCATGGCCGACGGCAACAGGCTCTGGCCCATGGAGAACAGGAGCGATTCTCTCGGACAGCACCCACCCCTCCTCGACCCAGGAGCACCGGCAGCGAGCTCTCCGTCCTACCTGTTCTTCTATCGCTCCAGTACCATAACCTCGGGCAGTCATCGGTGGTCAACCTCCTCAGCACAGCGATCCCCCCAGCAGCGAGGGCTCTCCGACAGCGTGTTTCTCCTTCCTCCCATGTTTCAGCACCAGTGTAACAAGGTTAGATAGGAAAAACGAGGCGGGAACCGGCGAACATTCAACAATTTTAATAATAAATAAATACAGAAATACAAAACCGATAGTAAAGTCGGCAGACCCTCACGGCCTTCACTCTTGCCCTGCTCACCACATTAGCACTGTTGCCTCACAGCAAGAAGGTCCCCGGTTCAAGTTTGTATGTTCTCTTGGTGTCTTCATGGCTTTCTTGTGCTATGATTTCCCCACAATTCAAAAACATGCAGTATGGGTGATTTGGAAAAGCTCTAATTACTCTTTGGTGTGAATAATATAATTTTATCAATCTGCACATCAGAGCGATCAGTTTCTGATGGTTGCCTGGCACAATAGTATTAGGATTATAAATTTAACAAAAATCCTTTACTGGAATAGTTGCAGTTAACCCTTTGCTTTCAGCTTTCCTTGCCAGGCAACAGAGTTGCTTATTCCCTAGAAGTCATTCAAATATAAACCTTTTTTTACTCCTTTTCTCCTTTTCCGCTGATCCAACATTTGCTTGCCAAAGGGTCTCATTTTCAGATAATAATTCTTAAACGAGAATAGGGCCTTTACTACCCAGTAGCCACCTTCATTTCTTTTATATCAGGTATTTTGTACAAAAACAGTTTTCCTTCCTAATCCAACTCCCTCCCTCCCAATACTAAATTCACACAATCAACTTTAGGCCGGGCATCGACACATTGACGTAATCACTTATGTCAGTTATGCACTGTATTTGTTCATCCCAAATCCCCTATTAAGTGGAGCGGCTAAGTGCTTATGTTTGTCAGAATCGTTCAGTTTATGATACAAGCGTGAAAATTGGCATGAGCAGTCTCCATGGGTCACTTGACAAAAAATTTTTGTCCGAGCCACTTGAAATTTCAAGATGGCGCGCCATTTTTCAAGATGGCCGACACCTTAGTGGAGCATGTGATATAGTGGTTTATTTGGTGATACAAGCATGAAAATTGGCATAAGCAGTCTCTGATGGTCACTAGACAATAAGCCACCCAGCAGCTCTTGAAATTTCAAGATGGCGGCCGTTCATGGAACATTTCTTGCAATGGTATCCTAACCAGTATGATCATGCTCTCTGTTGAATAAACTCGGATGAATGAGTTTTTCCTTGGTGTCCTGCTGACAAATGAAACATCTGTACCTGTTAGTTTTCTCAACTGTAATATGGCTTCTGCCATGTATGCAGCAAATGTATAGGCAGAGGCCGAGGGTTTATCATTTTACCATCTTTTACCAAGCACTTTGATGTAAGGGATACAACTAAGTTCATGCCTTACTTAGTTCATGCCTTACACTTAGTCCGATTGTTCATCCAATGCCATTTATATCCCGTGCGATCTGTACACCATCCGGTTAAAGGGGTCATGACATGGTTTTTTGTTTTGTTTTATTATGTTCCCTTAGGTGCAATTATAATATTACTATAGTTTTTGGACAAAAAACTTAATAAATTTAGTGATTTATGACCTTTTCCCACCCTGTTTGCACCCTCTGATTCAAACAGTCTGTCTTTGGAGTTGTTTCCCCTTTAAGAGTTCAGTATTAACGCCCACTCTTATGATTGGCTAACGTCATTGCTTATGCATAAATTATTATCACCCCCTAGCCAGAACATGTATCGAATTCCGTGGAACTGTTTATAGCAGTGGGTGCTGCCAAGTGGTGCGAGCGAGGCGATAGCTCTTAAAATTATACAACCCTATATGTTTGAGCCAGAATCAGATGAGGAATCAGATTACAAATTACCCTTTGAGACAGCTCATGCCAATTTTCATGCTTGTATCACCAACTAAATGATTTCTTAAGTCTAATTGCTCCACTAAGGTGTTGGCCATCTTGAAAAATGGCTGCCATCTTGAAATTTCAAGTAGCTGTGGGTGGCTTATTGTCTAGTGACCATCAGAGACTGCTCATGCCAATTTTCATGCTTGTATCACCAAATAAACCACTATATCACTTAACTGCTCCACTAAGGTGTCGGCCATCTTGAAAAATGGCCGCCATCTTGAAATTTCAAGTAGCTGAGGGTGGCTTATTGTCTAGTGACCATCAGAGACTGCTCATGCCAATTTTCATGCTTGTATCACCAAATAAACCACCACATCACTTAACTGCTCCACTAAATGTGGCCATCTTGAAAATGGGCCATCTTGAAATTTCAAGTGGCTCTGACAATTTTCTTGTCAAGTGACCCATGGAGACTGCTCATGCCAATTTTCATGCTTGTATCATAACTGAACGATTATATCACTTAGCCGCTCCACTTTTCACACTAAACAAAAGTATGACAACCCTAATCTATAACTGAATGGACACCAGCTCATTTTCAGGAGGGGGAGGGAGGGATTTATAATGTTGCATCAAATATATGATACTACCTTACAAGAAGAACAAGGCCATCTCAGCAAATAATCAGAGTGAAATGTCAGCAATCACATAGAAGAAGAGGAAGTGTGCCTATAGAAGAATCTTGACTAGAAGAAAAGTGCAACTGTCCTCTGTCCAGCAAATAATTGCCTGCAAGTAGCACATACTGAGCCTTCTCCTAATTACCATTAGCCTATTTTAATTGAGGTTGACAGATAGTGCTAATAATGCCAAGATACTCTTCTTCATCTGACTAATTCTAATTTCCATTAGACGGTGATAATTCTCATTAAATTAACTTTCTACCGGAGAAACTTTCAAATAATGGGAATGAGAAATTTTCAAATAAAGTGTGTTGTTCTCATGTGTCATGTCAGTAGGTCTTTTCTATGCTCAGATGTGTAGCAGAATTATTTTTTTTAATAACTAGTGCAGTAGTAATCCAATTTATGAGAGTGCAGAGCAAGATGCAGGGCAACTAATGCAGTGCCCCCTTAAAAAGGATGGTAAATGGACTGCATTTCATGTTAACGCTTTCACAGGATGGCCAACAAATCACTTTACATTTTGCCTCACATTCACCCATTCATACACCAATTGGCAGTGTCTGCCACACAAGGCACCATCCAGCTCGTAACACTGCAAAACAATTATTACAAAAATGTGAAGAAGAAAAAAAAGGGGTTATAAAATATTTAGAAGTGATGTAAAGGCCAATTATGGTAACCCAGAGTAAGATTTGTCCTATGCATCTAAATTTATATATATTTTATGTAATGGCTATCGATATAAATGTATCCTACTTAGTGCACACACAAGACCTGAGCAGTGGGCAAGCCATCCAATAAGCTGCCCAGGGAGCAATTGGGGGTTAGGTGCCCTCCTTGCTCAGTCATAACCTGTCAGTTCTGAGAATTGAACCCGCGTCCGTGGGTTACCAGTCCAAACCCCAGTCCAACACTCTCTAACAACTCTTTAACTACTGTAACTCCTCTAATGGATTCCTTCATAATCCATTGTCAATAACTAAAAGAATCAGCAAGGATGAGAACAGACAAAGTTGATATACAAGGAGGAATTCCACTCCAGCGACTGTTCTACTATTATGTGAGAGCAATGCGATCTGGGCCGGGTTTCCCAATAACGATGTATCTTAGCTCTTAAGAGCGCTCTCTACGTGCAAGGTTACGAACGATCGCAGCAATTCCACGTGCGTTTCCCAAAAATGCACTTAACATGAACGCGCGAGAACGCGTTCTACGTGCTACTTAAGCGTCGCTATCCATTCGCGAAGTGCTGAAATATAACTTTATATGGAGTCGTATTCTGAACGTTTAACCTAATAATCGTCATTTGTTGTGGGTTAGAAATCAAGACAAGTCTATATGGATATAAAACACCACGCTGACAAAATGGATGAAAAAAAAAACAAAAAAAAAAAAACAAGAGAAGATAAAATTAATGTCCTTCCAGAGGAGATAGAGGGAAACAAAGATCTTATTTTTAACAGATTTAAAGGACACCATACAAATAAGGAAAAAAAAAACATCTGGAAGGCCATGTCACATTGCAAACTAACTGCAAACGTGTTCAAAGATCGGGACTGGAGGTCTGCGAGAAAAACCCAATAGTGGCTGGTTTTCGTGCACGTCAGCAAGTCATTGACAGATTTTTTTTTAATTCATCCCTATTTTGTCCGGTCTTTAAAGCATATTTCCCAGATTACTTATTTTATGTTTTTTTTTCATTCATTTAATTTAGATGTGTAGGCCTATTTCTATTTTTCTTCCCGTTTTAATTATTTAATTTACTAATTTAAACAAAACACGAGTACAACAAGTGTACAATCAAAACCTATATATTAGGCTACTTACGTTGCAGTGTAATCTATTGAATCTAGATAAAAGTGTAATCTGCCGGTCATCCTGCAGGTGACCTCATAACTCTGTCTTCTTTACGATGCACTTGGGGATGTACGATTACTCCAGAGCACTCGTAGTTCTACGAAGATTTTCAAGTGCTACTTAAAGTTACGATGCTTTTGGGAAACAGACCATAATATTAAGATCATTCGTGCTGATCGTTTTTACGATCAACTTAGGCTTACGATGCTTTTGGGAAACGCAGCCTGGCCTGTGCCCTGATCTATTCTGCTGGAGTGCTTGTTAATCTCGGAGCTGTGGGTCGACAATGTCCTTTACTCACTTGATTGGTTTCTTAGTTGGAAACATATAATATTCAACAATATTATTGATCTGACTGCATAAACACTATAAGAAAGGGAACTGAACTGAGCTGAATTGACGATCTTAACAATGGGACTGAAACATCACTGAACTGTGACATTATTTTCTCTTTAGAGCTGCTTTACACCATAATTGAACTCTGCATCATTGAATGATTATCCTCCTGTTCATCAAAGCTGCTTTGACGCAATCTGTATTGTATAAAGCGCAATAAAAAATAAAGGTGACTTGACAGTGGTCCATTTGGGTTTTTTTATGCATGTTTTTGCATGTTGGTTGCTCCATTTGAGTTTGATTTGGCAAATGTTAATATTTTAGCAAAACTGCTTTTCTGTCTTTTTTCAAGAAATAATAATAAAAATACTATGCCATCTTAAATTTAGCGCATTTTGCCAGATCACAGTGTACAATGTATTAGGTCATACATTCCTGATGGTCAGTGAAACCAGGGACCAGTTGCATAAACATAGCTATTATGTTAAGACAGTGTCTTGAAGAACTAGTTTGATCAACTAGCAGTTAGGGGCAATCAGTCTTGCTGTTCGGTATCAAATTAGACCAGTTATGAACAGTCTTGAAGAAAAAAAATTGGATGACTTAGCAGTTTATGCAACTCGCCCCAGTTACGCTTTTGACTCATAATATCTACATAAAACATAATCTCCATGCTGAAGTCAAGCGACAACCCTGCATATGCAGAATAATCCATTATTCAGACCCAAGTGCACATGCTGATATCCATTAGTACATCTCAGAGACCTGTGCCATCAGAGGAGGGCCACTGGGGGCCAGTAGCTAATTAGGGCACTTCAACTCTGTTAAAGTAATTTGATGACACTGATGTGAGAGATTGGATATTCCAGTGCTTCACCTTCTCTCTCCATCCACTCGAGCGTGTTGTTTACCTCCCGAACCAATTAAACACCAAACAAAGACAGCAACTTATTTGCATTGAAGATAAAATGCACCACCGTCAGTCTATCAGCACAATCAACAGCTTTCTAAACACTTTCAACACATCAATAAAGGAGTTTGAATTCACCATAGTTTCCTCTGAGCAGTGTTTATCTGGTGTTTTAGGGAAAACTCCATGCAAAAGCTCTTTAAGTTTTAAAAATCAGAAAATGGAAGTGTCATGATAACATTGTACCAGTGAAAATGCAGACTTGCTTTCTTTTTCTATTAATCTTTCATAGAGTTACAGTGTCCTCTAGTGACAGAATAGGCTTTGGAACATTGGCAAAACATGACAATGTGTTGATATTAGACATCAAATAATCTGTTAGGTTATATATAAAATGCTGACCAACTCACTTTTTTAAATTTGTTTAATGAAGCAAGATCTGAAAATGCATTTACAAAAAAAAAAAAAAAAAAAAAAACACTAACATCAGTAGCAACCAGCTAACATCAGTAGCAACCAGCCAATCACATGTTGTGGAATAGTGAAACTGCCATTCACTTCTCAGAGAAGCAGCACTTCTCTCCTCTGCAGAATATTATGAGATTGAAAATATAAATAGGCAAATGTACACAGCAATATACATATATATGTCTATGAAACTAAAAAGGACATGACAAAATAAAATTTTAGTCAAGTAAATCAAGTAAAATTTGTGAAGTTAGTTTATATAGAGCATATCGAAACATTTAAAGGTGCTCTAAGCAATGTAAAGTGAGCAAGTGACTTCTTGTGCGTTTTAAGTCTAGATAGACCCTCCCTCCTCATCTGCACTGACCCCCAAAACCCCACCCCCAGGGCCTTCTTGTCAGTTATTGGCTGGAACAGTTTGTTATGTTTTCGTGGAGCGGGTTGCCGCAGTTTGGTTTTGTTGTCATTTGTGGTGCCGGGTTGTCTGCATAGACCGCGTTTTTTACAGTGTGTTTAGGGGACAGGCAGCTAGCGGATATGAGGAGATGTTTGCTGTGTGTGACAAAAAATGTTTGGGCCTAAAAAACGTGTGACATCGCTTAGAGCACCTTTAAGCTCACATGTAGTCATTTTCCTAGCTTTATCTATTGATTCTAATGCTTATTACCTTCCAAGAGGGTCAAAAATATGATCTCCTCATTTTTAAGGCTTTTCTGTATGCATTCAATAGTGCTGTCTTTCCACAAAATGTAAAAAAAAAAAAAAACCTTTGTTTTGTCAGGACCACTATTTGTCAAATACGGTTGACAATTAGCATACAGTTTGGATTGGTGGTATGGTTCCGTTCTGGGTGAGAACTCCCTGCACATCCATGCAGCCTAGCATACAGTACGATAAAAGCAACAATAACCTAGTGAGTGCTTCAAGGATCCTAATGAGGATAAGAAAATATGACCATATCACTCCCATCCTTCACTCTCTCCACTGGCTTCCTGTCTCATACAGGATTGACTATAAAATCATGCTACTTACCCACCAATGCATCCACAGCAACGCACCACCCTACTTAAAGGAACTACTCACAGAACAAAACTCTTCATGCAATCTCCGCTCTGGAAACAAAGCCCTTCTTCAACCATGCAGAACTAATCTCCGCACTATGGGGAATCGAGCCTTCTGTCCAGTCACAACACGTTGGAATTCCCTTCCAGAAAATTGAAGAGCTCTTCAAGCCATAGGCTCTTTTAAGAAAGTACTAAAAACCTTACTTTTTAAGCAGGCATTTTCTACTTTTTGCTAAGTTTTTATTTTATTTTATCTCCCGGTTTTTTACTTTGTTTTATACTCTGTAGCACTTTGGTATTGTTTTTAACTATGAAAAGTGCTTTACAAATAAAATATATTATTTTTATTATTAATAATAACCACCCGTTAGGGTAAACAAACCCAAATGAATGTATTAATTCAAGAATTTAAAGTAAAACATAATTTGAGAATTTATTTCTGATTCAGAGGGGAATCAGAAATGCCAAATCCTGAGTGGGCGATAGGAGGAGCTGCATAAATAAATGTTGTTCCTTAAAATTAGACCAGTTCTGTCAATGCTTTGGCTCCCTATTGTAAAAAAATTTAAATATTGCTGATTACTTACAAAGCACTAAATGGTTTAGCTCATTAAAGTGCACATTATAGTCCGTCACGTCTATTGCAATCTCAAAGTTCTGGCCCATTGATAATACCTAGAATATCAAAATCGACTGCTGGCGGTAGATCCTTTTCCTATTTAGCACCAAAACTTTTGAACAGTCTTCCTAACATTGTCCGGGAACAGATACATTCTCTCAGTTCAAAACTAGACTAAAAACACATCTCTTTGACCTAGCATACACATAACACATTATAGATTTCTATAATTCAGAATGTTAGGCTGCACAGATTAGGTCAGCCGAACCAGGGAACACTTCCCATAAATCCTGATGTAGGCCTACTCAGGCTATGTCATAAGAAGAATGGCATACGCTAATATTAGTCTCTTTGTTTATCCCAAGGTTAACTGCAGTCCATCGGTTCCAGGCCGTATCCTGATCTGATGATGGACCAGCGCCTGGACACGACGACAATGCAGATAAAGTGTTGGGATAATTCAGATTTATGTAGGCAACGCCGAATGTACTCTTAATGCGAATGTGCACGCCATCAGCGTTCTCACAGGTTTGTGTTTTTAAAGTTTGTGTAGAGAGAACTTAAGAGTTTTGTGTTAAAACGGTTAATAACTTATGATCGTTGCGACGATCTGCCATAAAGCCAAAACAATCTGTTACTTTAATTTCCTATTATCACTGTAAAGCCACTTTGGAACAATCTACATTGTTAAAAGTGCTTTATAAATGAAGATAACAAAAGAATGGCTTATTTATGAATTTATTAACAAAAAATAAAAAGGACAATATCATTAACAGTTCTATTACCAAATAAATGATGTGGTCTAGAAAAAAAAAGTATTTCAAAATCTAACCACTGCAACCCAGAATAAATGAAGTCACTGTAAACAGTCATATCTACTAGGACTCCCTTAAAAAAAAAGTAAGAATTATTCAAATAAAAAAAGAATAATTCCTAAAGTTCAGTAAAAAAAAAAAAAAAAAAATCACTGGCAAATAAAATTCACAGATTTCTATTCCCCCCACCCCCAATAAATTAACACATCATACAAGTACAACTTCCTACAGAAATTATGGAGTTCCCACAAAAAAACTTAAAAAAATAAAAACATACAGTTGAAGCAAAACCATTCACTCAACACAAACAAGAGAAGTCGGGGCAGCATTTCTTTTGGTTTCATTAGAATTTTAGAATAACGCACTTGTGGCTACAAAACGACAAGACCCTCTAATGTGAAAAACAGACTAATACAGTTATATAAATACATCAAAATATGTTAAAACTGTTGTAAAAACATTCTTAGATTATAAAAAAAAAATAATGTCAAATAAAAGCCTGTGTAAAAAAATCAATAATTTAAACATAAAAAAGCAAGCATACTCACATTATGTTTCAGCCCTGATCACACAATTTTTCTCTATTTTTTTCATACAATTGATTCATTTTTTGTTCATTTGTTCCAGCATCGATGTGTAATAATGTAATTACATGGTATAATTCACTAAAAAGTATAAATACTATAAAAATGTATGTACAGTACCCATTATTGTAATCTTCAGATTTAAGTTAGTGTTAAGTCATTTACATTATTTACAGAATTGACTTCTGTGGAAATGAGACTGGAGTGGAAGATATAGAGTAGCAGAAACCACAGAAGTCACACAGCAGGTGCCAGTCAGGAATAACAGTTACTAAGGCTTTGAAATGTGCATGTCGTGTTGCCAGTCTCAATCAATGTCACTGAGGTCACTAACAGGTTCATCTTGGACATGAGTCAGATGGTTCATGGCACGGTTGAAGCGGTCTGAACAGCTTCCAGATGGCTAAGTTGATCCCTCCATCATCTTAAGTGTCTTGTCTATGGTTTTGTAGAATACGAGAGGAAACATCTTGGATTTAGAAAGCCACTGCCTCAAAAAAGGGAAACAGCACACACTTTAATAAAACTTCCCCAGACACAAGTAATTTCCCTTACCTTTTTATTATTTTGTGCTTTAATGAGAATGCATGTTCAGCAAACAACTCAGTGATTGGATCACTCTACCACTACACAGTAAAAGCCAGATTTATGAACTGTGACACACTGTTGTCTGATAATGATTAAGTAACCGAAACCACTTTTAGAGGTAGTCTGGCACAGATTTTGACCACACTTAAAGAATCCAAATGAGCTTCCTTCATCTGCTGTCAGCGAAATATGCAATAGGTTAGGATGGAAATAACATGTCATGTTTGTTTAAAGTAAAGTAACTTTGTTCTAATGTTATTTGTCCTCATTTAATGGTTTCTTTGTTTAATTGCCTTTAATAATGTTTAGGGAAGTCCCAGATCAGGGCCCGGTTCCCCCAAAAAGTTTTTATCTCTAAGTAGTTCTTAGACTCGAATTCCTTAACCTCTCTCTTTAACCTTGTGGCATGGTTCCCAAAATAATTCGTATACTAAGTATATCTTCTGTAAGTCACATTTTCGTAAGATTCGTCTGGACCATTCGTAAGCTCTCTCTTAGTGTTGTTTGAGCTCAAGATGCTAGTTGCCGCCACTGTGCAGCAGTCTTTACAAACTATTTCACCTTTTTTCAAAACTCTACACACAATTCCCAAAACTTCACACACAAAATGCAAAATGCCTCACATCTCCTTCAAAAACGTAACTGCATTCAAAATGCCATTACTGTAACATGTAAGAATGAAGCATTTCCATCAAATGGCAAACACTTATTTCATAATAGTGCATTTTTTAATACACCATGTAAACATTGTTTGTTTGTTTGTTTTAAATCTAAAGCTCTTTGGTCTTCCATACACTTATATCTACATTTCAATACAATGTTCTACAGTGAAAGTAATCTTCTGAGAGGGGTAACAAGTACACTGTAATCACCAATGCAATGTAGAAACAGAAAATATTCATTAGGCCAAACATTACTGTTGTGTACAGTATACAACAAAACCATAAAACATGTAAACCAAAAGCATATTCTTTATAATACAGTAAAGGACACCATTTGAGTTTGTGGGGGTCTCTGTCCATTGTTGGCATCTATTGTTCAGAAACAGGTAATCTGACCTTTGACCTATCATAGGCTTATACTACAGTAAAGCAGTGATTGGTTAGTGATCAGTAAAACAAATAGAGTTTGCACATATGAGGAGTGTTTGCGTGACCTTGTGAATAATTGTAGCATTTTGATTGGTGTGTTTGGAAAAGAAAAGCAAGTCAATTCCTGCTAGATGTTTTGTGTTTTAGGTAGAGAATATGGTTTTGGAGATTTGGTGTGTAGGTTTGCACTCTGAGTGAGAGGTTTAGGGCCGGAGTGGGACTCATTTTACCCACATGCCCACTTTAGTTCCCCACTGACTATACTGTAAAGTAAAATAATATAATTAAAACCTCAGTATATAAGTCTGCAATAGTGTACTCTTCTGTACAGCCTTGTAATTCATTGTATTTTGCAAAAATATAATTTTCTATTCAGTGCAAAAGCAATACAAAGGGTTTTATAAATACAGAGGTCCCAAAAGTGATCTTGGGTTCGGGGGCATATTATTTTCCACAGTAATTGTCAAAGAACTTGGGCTATGTATATTCAGTGTTAAATCAGGAATCCATTGCAATAAGAGTTATTCTTATTCTGGGCACAGTATGCAATAGGCTATTGCTTTACCTCTCCTCTCTTATCTCAATCTCCTTCTCTCATTCTTCTTCTCTCAGTCTCTTTATCGTTACCCGTTAACATCCCCTTCCTGAAGCTGAGCTTTGATAGAGGTTTAGTTTTGCCATCTATCGTGAAGCTTTGCATTGGGATTCGCACGCAGCTCGCACTTCTGTGAACATAAATCCTACTTTGATCGGTCATCTCAAACATTGACATATCACAATTTGATATTTTAATTAATAGTCTCTATTTTACCTATAACTTAAACAATGTTTTAAAATAAATGTTATTACGAATAATGTGAGGAATGTTTAATTTTCATAGAACGTGTTATCTTTCTTAACGCCATAATGGACCTTCACGTGAAGTGCAAAATCGATTCCTGAGCAATCGATGCCAACTAATTTCAGCACCTTAACTTGGGACAGCGCCTTTGTAACGTTGAACGTAAGAGGAGCGAGTTAAGAAGCTTCCTAAGTGACACTTCGGGGAACACACTTAGGAACATAGACAACTTTGGTAAGATATATCTTTTTGAGTCTTCTTAGCGCGCTAAGAGTGAGCGTTATTGGGTGAACCGGGCCCAGGTTTTTTTGCCTTCGAGTCCGAGCTCATTTGATTTTAAGTATCTACCGATACCCAGTCCCGATCCAATACTTCTATAATATATTTTAACAAAAAGAATAAAGAGAAAAAAAAAACAGATTCAGATTCCAGGATGTTCCTTATTTTAACATTTGACAACTCTGTTAACAAACAGAGCACTTCTGTGAGGTAGCTTGAACAATCAGGTAATAAATATAAATTCTTCACTTTTAGACTTTAGTGCAACAGTAAATATAAAAAAAGTCTAATATAAAAACAAATAGCACTCATTGTCTCATCTACTCATCATTTGTGCTATCTTGGCTGTGATGTCCTGTGCCTTCGCACAATCAAGGGGCATTTTTCTCTTCCTCTTCAAACTCTCCTGCAGCGTGAGTCGACTTTGTTTTTGAAATGCCAGGTTTGTTGTGTTAAATGTAGCCTTTTTCTTTCCACCTCTTAAGATCCCAAGTTTACATGTCACAGTTTGCTATGGCAATGTTGTTGTCATCAACTTTATAATGTTAAGCATAAATATACTGATAAAGACACTGTCAGCAGTATTGACAGCAAAATAGACCACAGAATATTTTGTTCTGTATTGACAGGTGCAATATTTGAAAATGTATTTATTTATTTATATATTTTCAAATTATATTATACTGAATTTATGTAAAAACCTAGACTTTATTAATATGTAGTAATTTATTAATATGTATTCGTGTACAAAATAACATATTGTAGCGAATGTTCAATAGCGGTGTGTGGCTGTCAATCAGCTATGTGGAACCCCGAGCACGCTGTTGGTTGGCCTGCGAGAGGGGGTGGGTTGAGGAAGTTTGTCTATTTATTTTGGTTGTGCTATTCTGAAGCTGTTTCTGAATGCTTGCACATTGTTCCTGGCGAATAAACAAGTTAACTGAACTCTGGCCTAGTGTGAGACGCGACAATATAAACAGCTTCTCTATTCTATTTTGCCTGGAAATGCTTCGACGTGAAAATCACGGCGTCGGTTCCATTTCTGGCATGCATGCGATTTCCTCAACGGCTCGGAGCGCGCCAGATGCGCGTGTCACTCAGGCAGTCTGCAAGCCCTGCCTAACCTGTTAACATGGGAGCCGAATAAAACGGACACGCCACGCAGCCAGTGTCACATGCCACTCTGTGCCACCTCATAACTAGATGTGTTACAAAAATACTGAGAATATATACATGTATCCGAGTCCTGATCGGGATGTAACATCCGATTCCGATCGAGTCTGAAACCACGTGATCAGGCCCGATTTCCGATCACTTGATCTGATTTGGGGACATCCCTATGTTTGAACTTTACTGTTAATTAGGCTAGTAGTTCTTGCTGTGCTATCAAAATTGGAATTGTGAATTCTGGAATTTAATTAAGTAATATTTATCATAAGTGCTGTTCATTTCTTTGAGTAAAACTTTTCCAACAACTGAGAACAACTGCACAATTTGACACTGTTGTCTGTAGAACAAGGACAAGTAGGCTAAACCACAGATATGCATTACTCTGTGTTAGAAGTTTGCTCCAACCCCTAAATATAGGCATTAGTAATAGTGACGCTTTGACTTACGCAAACACTAATAAATAACCTCTAAAAATCTTACCAGCTACGTTTGTTGTCAAAGAAGAGAACAAGGTAAAGTTTCTCTTCGGACTTGTACTGCAACTGTTCTCCGATACGATAGCACGTTCAGCGGGGGCATTGGGATGAGAGACTCCATTGTGCTGGCACCCACACCGTGGCATATGAGGGTCTATGATCTGTGCAATAAAAGCCGTAACGTTAAAGACTATGATGACAATCCTGGAAACAGTAAAATGACTAAGACTGTCCCCATAATGGTTGACCAAGCGTTAGTCGATGAGAAAAGGCTTGGTCAGCAAAATTTAGAATGTAGTCGATTGATCATCAGAAAAAAAAAAAGCTCCACAGGAAGTGGAAAACTCATGCAGTCCATAACGGATAAATTGTTCACATGGTTGTCATATGTAGTAATTATATCCAGGTAGCACAACTTTAACCACTTTACATGGCCGCTCACTTTAAAATGTTAAAGTGAGCGGCCATGTAAAGTGGTTAAAGTTGTGCTACCTGATATAATTACTACATGGACAACCATGTGAACAATTTCATCCGTTGATAAATGTGCGCTAGATAAAGCGCACATTTTTTATGACGCACATTTATAATCTAGATAAATGTGCGGTACTTATTAACACATAACCAACTGCACCATGTATTGTAGTCACGGAGGCCAGGTCATGAGAAGACAAGGATGTTGAAGAGAGATCCAAATCCATGTGAAACCAATTGTTCAGTGGTGCAAGCAAAATAAAATGATTCAGAGGTAGAAGCTATTCAACAGGCTAGAAAAGATTTGAGGATTTGGCATTTCCAATTAATGCATTAAATTATTATTAGGCTACTTTTTAAATTAAATTAATATTATAATTAATTTGCCCCACAATAAATTATTAGCGCATAACTGATGTGCTACAAGGATAATAAAAGATCAGTTAGATTGGCTTACTCCTTTCCACAAGAGGAAATAAAATAATTTAGATCTCTCATCATCTCTAAGAGAATATACGCCATTAATGCATTGTCAGATGCCAAAAGCTCAGTTTTTACTTTCAGTTTCTGTGGTGAATAATTGACTGGGATTTGAGACTTCTTCACAAGCATAACTCTAGCGCAGTGGTTCTCAACCGTTTTTGGGCCAGTGCCCACTTTCAATCAGCCAGAGCCATTTTCAATCAGGAGGAGAGTGAAAATGGCATTGATTGATAGAACTAGAGATGCTATCAGCGGAGATTTTATCCATAAAAAAAAACTGCAAAAAATGGTTCTGTCTGAATAATTGAAACCAATAGGGCATGCAGGATTTAAAACTGTATTAATCACACAAAATAATATTTTAGGACTGTACTGATTCTTAGAGATTAAATCTGAGAAATGCCGATGCCTTACGCCGCTTTGACGAATTGTTGATAAGACACCATACACTCTCTAAGTATCTCATATGAGACCTGTAGTCTATCTATATTCCATATCAGCTTTGCCTGCCTCTGTTTTTGTCTAAGCAGTCGACTCTCATCATTGAGCCTGGGCTGAGATACAGTTGTTTTATTTTACCTGTTTCCAGGAGGCAGTCCAATCCAAAATATGATTACAGTCCATATTGAAATCAGATACCAGCTCCTCTAAACCCCGAATAGATGGATTGCACTCAATAACTGGCATAAGGGCAGTGTACTGGTCAGAAAACTTAAGAGGCAGAAAGAAACATTAATAGCTTGAGCTTGACGGTCAACTGACACAGGGCCAATAGGGAGCCCAGCAAATGTGACATTAGATATAAAACAAAATGATCTGAGAGCCCCATGCTCTTAATAGTCAGCTCACCCACCGGTAACTTACACCCCAGGACAAAACCAAATTAACAGTATGCCGATATTAGACTTATGCGATTAGATCTTGTATTGAAAAGGGCCATCTTCGCAATAGTACAGGCCGACTTCTGTAACAATGGCACATGCTCCAAAAAACTAAGATTTAAGAGGGGTTAACCCCCCTCTTCTTAACACAACATAGAGAAACTTTGTAGTGACAAGAATGTCTCAAAAGCAACTCATGATGTTTTGTTGTTGGGTGTAAATTGAACATAACAGTCTTAACTTACTCCCAACATCAGGGCCACTAAAGAGACAGTGGATTCGAGAGTTCAAGAGATTTCCACGACGCATGCGCTAGAACTGCAATCTTCTTCTACTCCTTCTAATTCAGTTCTTGCGCATTCTGTCGCTGGAAATCTCTTGAACTCTCGTCTCAGGCCTACAAGGAAGAAAAGGAATAGTCAAATAAAGTCGTTATTTTTGTTTGTTTTTCGCACAAAAAGTATTCTCGTCGCTTGATAAACTTCTACTTGAGCCACTGTAGTCACATGGAATATTGAAACATTTTCTTCAGTCACTTTCTGGGCCCGTCAGAGTTTCAATCCCTTAGGGTGCCTATGTGGTAGTGATCCAGCTCTCAAATTGAATCAAAATATTCTCCATTTGTGTTCCGAAGATGAACAAAGGTCTTACGGGGTTGGTACAGCATAGGGGTGAGTAATTCGTGACTTAATTTTCATTTTTGGGTGAACTATCCCTTTAAGAACTATTGATTACATGACAGCTGCCTAACAAGCTCAATAAATGTTCAAATGTTTATATTTTTAAAGGAGTCATAACCTAGTATTACCTTGGATACCCACGCTCTATTATAGTCTTTCAGGCCCTTCTAAAAAAGGAAAGTGGAAAAAAAATAAACACAGAGCTCCTCTGACCCTTATTTCTGAATGCATTATTGCCTTGCGAGATCTGATGCGATATTTTGGCTGTCGTGGACGGTCATTTTAATAATGCAAATGAGGGGTGCGTTGATTGGTGGCAGGAACACCGTGGGTAACTTCAGCATATCATTCCAAGCTTGACACCGTGGGTAACTTCAGCATATCATTCCAAAAAGACCGCGACCTACAGAATTCAACCATATGTGTTTGAGCCAGACTCTGAACTAGAGCTGGAAACGGAAGATATAGAGTCAATGGAAGGACGTTTACATCAACATGTCTCTGAATGGTAAGGACAATCATTTTGACTGAGACATACCTTAACATCAGTAACAAGCTAAAACGTTTTTTTGCTATTTTCTCCCACATAAGTTTACCTTTCATTTAATGTAAATTACATTAACGGAGATGTAGTCTACTTTTTTATCAGCTTACAGTGGTTATAGAGATCAACGTTTGCTATCATGTGTTGTTTTTGCCTTGTTTCACATTCACGCACTTCTTATAACTGTGTTTACTCAGCTCTTACGGTGATTTTCTGAAGTAAAACTGACGCTTCATCATTTGTGTGATGTACAATAAACTTTATTAAACTCATCAGTATATGTTTGATCATCATTCGGACCTAGTCCGAAACAGCAGACTTGTAGGCTATTAATAAATAATGGATAACGTTACATACAAGCAGATGACAAATTACGTTATAATAACCGTAATTAAACTACTAAACTATACCTGTTCCATCTCTATACAGCACTCTGACTCTGTAGGCATTATTGTCCGACTCTGAAATGAACGTTGTAAAGGATTCCTGTGTTAAATGTTTAGCGCAGACACCTAACGTTGAGCCAGTTGTTGGAACAGCGTCATTAAAAATTATTTACATTCCACTGGTCCCAGGTAGTTTGGTCCGTTTTTGATAGAATGTGATTCTGGCAGTCAACCACAGAGCACCTCTTGTGCACTACATTTCTGTATCTTTCTTTACTGAATATGATGGGAAGAGGGACAGCGCGAGCTTCCTGCAGCATATGTCTGCGGTGTCCATATATGGTATATCCTGCCCCGTCTTGACGTCAAGTCGGGGGAGAAATTAAAATCTCGTATTTGAGTGCGCGTGCACGTGGGCTGGTTTACGAACCCTGGGGTAAACAAACGCTTCACTTTTGAATATCGGCTTCCCGGCCAATGTTTAATCTTTAGGCAATCATAACATACATTGATTCATTTATGACTCCTTTAAATATTATAGAAAGCATGGGAGATGCATTAGCAGGGTTTCTGTAGGTTTCACAAAGTTAAATTTAAGACTTTTTAAGACCTTTTTAAGATTATTATGAATGAAATTTAAGACATATATATATATATATTTTTTTTTTTGTTTGTTTGTTACTGTTTTTATAAAATCCGCTATTCCAAAGCGTGTAATGTAGGCCGTTTTATCTTTCTCGCACCTGAAGGATTTAGCGATGTCAGAGTCCAGAATTACTTGTTTGAAACAATGTAGGACTGGTGTCTTGTCACCTGTGTGAAGAACCAGAGCACCTTCCGCTTTTAGTGTTGGCTTTGATCCAAAAGCAACACGGAGGTCAATTGCAGGAGTTGTGGAGCTAGTTGGGCGAGTTGGGCCTTGCCTAGGCAGTGCAGAAGTAACATTAGTGCTGGAGCCACCAGATACTGGCAAGAACTGGCTGATGACTGTCGCTTGCTGAAGACCCTTCACAGCAGTCAGATATTGACCACTTTTTCAAGCTATTCTCAGTTCCCGTACACTCAACGTTCCCAATTTAATAGCTTTCTTGCATTAGAAGCAGTAGGCTTTAAATACAAAGTTTGCAACTGGCTCTAACCAAGCACAAAATTCAGATTTTTTTAAGCCAAGTATCACTAAAACTTCCACTCTCCCCATAGCTGAGTAAAATCCGTTTTTTTCCTGTCTGTGGTATCTGAGATACTTGGCTAATAAACTCAAAGCTCAAAACTGATTGGCTGTTGCATGTTGGTCTATTTTGTATTATACAGTGAATTATATTTGAACTAGCAAAATAAGGAACAACCACCACAGAATAAAAAAGAAAACATTCCAAATTGTGGAATGATATTTACATGGATGTAGGAAAATTAAGAGCTGTTAAAAAAATAATAATAATAAAGACCTAGAACACAATTCTTCAGCATATTTAGACTTTTTAAGCCCTTAAATTGTGATTTAGAAATTTTAGACTTTTTAAAGCACCTGCGGAAACCCTGATTAGGAATTGACCTGGAACTTCCTCCTCAAAAAAAAAAAAAGGTCATCCAAAATTGGGAAAAGAAAAACATTATTGGCCGAAATTTAACTGAAACTATTTCTTTAAAAAAAATCCAATAACAAAAACAAATAACATGGATAAAAAGGTGTGAAATTATATTTTGTATATAAACAGTGACTAATGATAGATGTTATACATGATAGCAGCAAAGTTGAGCTTACAGTTGAGAGACCCTCTTCCTCTATTTGTGTGTGGAGAGAGAAATCCAAACAAACAAGTTCATCAGGGACAAAAAGCTTATGGCATTCACTAAAGCTTATGGAAGCATAACTGTAGTAAAAATTTACTTTAGTACAAAAATGTACTTTAGTACTTTACTCCATTCCTTATCGTTACTTTCTGAAGTTATTAGTGCTTTAGTAAAAATAAGTGTTTACACTAGAGGTCAGAGGAGAATGGGCCGACTCGATTCAAGCTGATAGAAGAGCAACTTTGACTGAAATAACCACTTGTTACAACCAAGGTATGCAGCTCGTGCAAAGACTGTTTAACAGTGAATTAACGCTATACGGTGATAGAACAGAAACGTTTCACTTGTTTCTGTAATGTCAAAACTTTGACAATTTTCAGTATTATAAAGAATAAATAAAACAACATGAAACGTTTTTAAAAACAATTTTTGTAGATGGGTTTCATGAGTATCTGTAGACAGAGAAAGAAAGCTTAGCAGGATGTGAATAAGGGAGGAAGAGAGAAAGAAAGAGAAAGAGAGAGAGAGAGAGAGAGAGAGAGAGAGAGAGAGAAGAGAGAGAGAGAGAGAGAGAGAGAGAGAGAGAGAGAGAGAGAGAAAGAAAAATAGCGAGCTTCAGACTCACCAGGGCAGGGTAGGAGGGGTATCCACTACATTTAGCCCAAACTAGTTTGAGAGGTTCCAGCATAACTGTGGCAGCATGCAGCGGGCATCCAAATACTGCTGTTG
Organism: Hybognathus amarus; assembly: GCA_030378365.1. Classification (NCBI taxonomy): domain Eukaryota; kingdom Metazoa; phylum Chordata; class Actinopteri; order Cypriniformes; family Leuciscidae; genus Hybognathus; species Hybognathus amarus. The sequence continues at coordinate 111,949 of JAQIUQ010000700.1, forward strand.
CCAACTTCTACTGAAAGCAGGAATATTAACAAAACATGTTATGATGGCGCAAACATTTAACAATGAATACTGACAATTACCATACACAGCGTCAAGACTATTAATATCCATGAGGTCTTAGTGATTGCCAGAAGAAAAAATCTCGAATATTCTACATAATATCGAGTAGTACTTTACACTCGAAATGTCTAAGACTTTTTTAAACACGATCAAACTGCAATGATACGACAATAGATTCATAATGTTACATAAAGTTTTCATGCATTAAGGGGGTCTGACTGTCAGTATCACTTTTTTCATTTTAAAATGTGTGAACGTTGCTGTTGGTGCATGTAACAGTATCCTGCAAGTTGCAGCGCTGAAAGTTCAGTGTAAAGCAGAAATATCGTCTTTTAAAAATCAGGAAGTATAATTGCCTACAAAACGACTCCTAATTGGGACTACAGCTAGGTTACGGTACGTCATGAACCTACACACTTTGCATCTAACCCCTCCTTTAGAATATGCAGAAATGGCATGCGCAATGCGCATATTTCTAGGCACGTCTCGTCGAGTGTGTTTTTCACGCAGCTGTCAGGTCTTCTGTGTTCGGGCTTCCCATGGATCCATTCTTCCTCAACAATGGATACAATTTATGTTTGATTATGTTCCTGAAAATGACGAGTCGTAATTGAGCGAGTTCAATATCTGAATTCAACAAGAAACTGTTACTAAAACATGAAACAGTTCCGACTTTAAAACAAGAGGCAGCAGTTGTTGGGCCTAAAGTAAGTAGGTTAAGACTTAAGTAGGCTAAGACTTAAGTCTGTTTAAATGTATTTGCATGTATAATTCAAGACGTGGCCTTGTGTTTTATTTTATTTTTTTTCAAATGCCAGCGCTGGCTTTAGCCACTACTAGTTAGACTATGCTATTTTGTGTCTACGACAAACGCGTACAAACATTATGGACCTGAATTTTCTATAAGTACTAATGTTTTAAACGTATTTTCATGTTTATATGCCTTATGACCTTATTTTCATTTCTGATCAAGAAACGTAAACATGCCAACGCTGTTTGAGTATAACATTAGTGCTAGTCAGTTGCTATCGTTGCCAGTCAGATGCTATTGTGTAAAACAAACATGCATAAAGTTAAAAAAAAATTGCAAATTATCATTCAGAAACGTTTAGTAAGAGCCGTGTGTGGTGAGGTTCTGTTTGACTCTCTTCATCGCGGCTTTCTCTGTCTGATTCTGCCTGAAACTGATACTGCAGTTCGACACATATTTACATCTGGACCGGAGCTCATGACATTGCCCGTTTCGCCTGTAAAGGTAATGGCCATTAATCTTCCGGACAACGTGAGCCGACAGTTTAGCCAAACACAACACCGGGCCAAACTAACCAATCTGAGCTTACGACATATTTCTGAGGGAGTGTTTTCATAGAATCAGGAAGTGAACCGCTCGTTCAGGGGACAGAGGAGAGCGCGGGTGACAATAAAGGTGAAGTTTATGAAAAATAAGACTTTAAAAAAAAGAAAAACCACGAATACATGTTATATTGCACCCCATGAATACAATCATGCAAAGAAAAAAAAGCAGTCAACCCCCCTTTAACTAGACAAGGAACTAGTGTGAGTAGAATTATGTTTAACCACAGGCTTTACTTTACTCAGAAAAAAACAGAAAAGGAAAAAAAAAACATCTAAAACGGCATAGGAAAATCCCAAAGAGACCACTGGCGCATTAGTCTTCCGAAGTTCTGACGTTATCCCTGAGCCACTCTATTTTCAGTTGCAATGATAAATAAAATAGCCGAACACTAGCCTAATAGCCAATACTAACTTGTTAATATAATTATTGAATAAAAACAATATTACTCACAATTGTGAATATCAACACAGCTGTGATTACATTTTTCATTGATTGCAATGGACAATTTGCACAGGTGGCGAACACATCAGTAAAAATAATAGAAATGAGGATACCTTACCAGCAGCTATTCTCAGCAGCTTTGGCGAAATTTCTACTCTCGATGCAAGCAATAATTTCACTCTTGTCCTCTACTGTGTTCCTCCGTATGAGGGCCGGCTTTCCCTTCCCACACTTCGGAAGATTAAGTGGAATACTGCTAAAGACAGATGAGAAAATATGATGGAGTGATGTGGGAGATGAGCTCAACAAAATAACACACATGAAAATAAGAATAATGCAGGGGATACAGGGGCTATTTAAGCACTTGATAGATTAAAAGAATATATATATATATATACATACATAGATACATACACACTCACCTAAAGGATTATTAGGAACACCTGTTCAATTTCTTATTAATGCAATTATCTAATTAACCAATCACATGGCAGTTGCTTCAATGCATTGAGGGGTGTGGTCCTGGTCAAGATAATCTCTTGAACTCCAAACTGAATGTCAGAATGAGAAAGAAAGGTGATTTAAGCAATTTTGAGCGTGGCATGGTTGTTGGTGCCAGACGGGCTAGTCTGAGTATTTCACAATCTGCTCAGTTACTGGGATTTCACACACAACCATTTCTAGGGTTTACATAGAATGGTGTGAAAGGGAAAAACATCCAGTATGCGGCAGTCTTGTGGGCAAAATTCCTTGTTGATGCTAGAGGTCAGAGGAGAATGGGCGGACTGATTCAAGCTGATAGAAGAGCAACTTTGACTGAAATAACCACTCGTTCAAGGTATGCAGCAAAGCATTTGTGAATCCACAAACACACGCACAACCTTGGAGGTGGATGGGCTACAACAGCAGAAGACCCCACCGGGTATAATAGGACTCCACGGCAAATAGGAACAGTAGCGGTTTTAGGCACGGAGCGAATCGGGCAGTCGCCCGGGGCGGCATTTCTTCATGTAACGGCATCGAGGGGGCGGCACGAGCAGTTAAAAAAATCCTCTGTGCCGCGAAGGTTTTCTATTTTTTATCATTTCGATTCAATTATTGGCAAAGGCGCCCCTGCTTGCTGAGAAGGAGCCGTTCACAGAAAGCGATGTCAAGTGGGTCTCCTGATTAGTTCACGTATCGCGTCTTTTGCGCGCTCCAGGTCGTTAATTCAAATAGGCGCACGGGAAGCGCTCATTATGCGCTCACGGGAAGCGCGCTCAAACTTTTCAGCATGTGCACCCAAACATTGTGTTTTTTTCTCTTCTCCATAAATAAATCTTTTAGCAGAGCTACAGCAAGCGTTTTTCTGTGGTGGAAATACATTAGCTACTAAAACTTCTCTGTCGTTGTAGAGAGCGCAGTGCATGGTTGTATAGCAACGACAGCCATGGGGAAATTCGGACCGAATTTTACTATTAATAATAAAAGATAAGCTACTGTGCATTATAAATGTCAGGAATGTATCTTTATTAACTCATTCTTTTTATAGAGATGATTTAAATGCTGAAATATGAGGTTTATCTTTTTATAAAACCTTTTTTGTGTTAACTTTTTTAAAGTTTAGTAGGAAACATAAAAGACACTCTTTTAAAACAAATCTTTAATGTTATTAACTTGGTGAATTGATTTCATTGTGTATTAGGCTTTTTGAACAAGATTCTGTGTGTGTGATAATTTTGGTCACTATATTCATGAAATGAAAATAGTTTTCATAATGATCAACTAAAATCAACTTTAAATGTGTTTTTACAGTAGCCTATAATATGCAAAGTACAATTTTCTATTTTTCTAAATAATCTCTGATTCTCTCCTTTTCTCATTTTAAGAGTGACCATAGGGCTACAAAAGCTATTTTAGGTCTATAACAGTTTGGATAGTTGTTAATATGAGAGCTGTTCAAAATTATTTAAGAGATAGCCTAAGTATTGTGTTAATACATAAGTATCTCTCTGACCCTTTTACTTAAAAACTAAATTTTGTGACAAAGTATAGTTTAACACAGGGTTCCCACACCTTGGTTAACATCAAATTCAAGGACCTTTCAAGGACTTTTCAGGTCCAATACCCTCAAATTCAAGGACTTAATGTGGGGACACATTTGAAGTGAGAGAGGAAGGAAAATACATTGTGTATATGCAAGATACATTGTTACAGTTTTCATCTGTCAAACAACTAGGCAAAAAAGCTTTTTTTGCTTTTTTTTTTCCATGACAGATCTGATATGCCATTAGTAGCATTTATGTTTTGCATAAAACTGAAGAATATTTTGTATCCTATAATTTTATTTATTTCTATGTTGTATATGTTGGTGTGCCTTATTAGTATTTATTTACTACTTCAATTATGACTACATTATTACGTAATTATTGTTCCATTTTTATTGAAATAATTTAGCACTTTTTAAAACTTTTTTAAATGCCATAAATTGTGTATGACAGATAGGATCATCATTTATTTAGCATGTTTAATATTTATAAATGATAAATTAATAAAATAACATTAATTATAATTTATGAATTAATCTGTCTAATAACATCTACAAATATAATAGTTACCTGTCTATCAAGCTCTGACAATTAGAGATTATCCAGATTTAAAAACAAAAAAACAATCTGCCTTACATATTTAAATGCACAGATTTGTCTGTTACTGCAACTGTCAGAAATCCACCCTACCGCGTGAGTAAATGAAACTGTGCAGTTCAACTTTACGTCATTAATTACTGGACACATTGATACCTATTTTCAGATCTGTAGAGGATGTGAGCTCGACATGGTTTTAAAAAAACGTGCATTACGCCGGTGTAAAGCGCATGTTCTCTAGACTCTGTCACTATGGGAAATAAGACGCAAACCTGCATTAACCACCAAATTAATGTCTGGGACCTGGGTCAATATAAGTTACAGGACAAATCCACTGTCTATGGACAAATCGAGTCCGGACTGATTTGATACGGAACGCAACATTTTACATTTAAATAAGGGACAAAAATTCTTTGTAATCTTCTTTGGTGAGAAAAAAAATCTTGAAACTTTTTTGGTGTGTCTGTGAAATGTCAAGGTGCCATCATTGTGGTTTCGTGCACATGTGAATGTCATGGCAAAGTAAAACACAAAGTGCCTTACGCGGGAAACACTATGCGAATTGGGACGCAGCATTAACCTTTGGACTTAACGTGTAAATGCACGTAACTAACATAAATCAAGCAAGCTGGTGTGCATAGGCCACGGAGTCGGAGTGTTGGCGAAATAACACATTAGCGGACCGGAGAGAATAATATGGATTTTTTTTTTTTCAGAAAACTTCTTGCACAAAATAAATTCAAGCACTTTCAAGGACCTGTATCTATGCATGTTCATTTTCAAGAACTTTCCAGGGCCTTGAAAACAAAAAATCAGATTCACAAACTTTCAAGGATTTCAAGGACCCGTGGGAACCCTGTTAACAATGGCGCTGGAAGATGGTCTTGCCCTGGGTGTAATTCAAACAAAGTAGAACCGCCACTGAATAGGAAAAAGAGGCTACAATTTGCAAGAGCTCACCAAAATTGGACAGTTGAAGACTGGAAAAATTGTTGTGACATTCAGATGGTAGAGTCAGAATTTGGCATAAACAGAATGAGAACATGGATCCATCATGCCTTGTTACCACTGTGCAGGCTGGAGGTGGTGGTGTAATGGTGTGGGATGTTTTCTTGGCACACTAGGCCCCTTAGTGCCAATTGGGCATCGTTTAGATGCCACGGCCTACCTGAGCATTGTTTCTGACCATGTCCATCCCCTTATGGCCACCAAACCAATAATTAAACATGAAAGGCACAAATATTTGGCAGGAAAAAACACATTTCATGTAGTCCATATTTATTTTTTGTCTAATCTTACTTCAGTGGAAGGTTTAATTTTTGTGAATATTTTGAGAAACCGTTAAAAACACTCAAGTACTATTACTATTAGTAGACAATCCTTATATTATTGTTGTGTATTGTAAATGACAGATTATTTTTTATTAAAAAGGATCTCGAAAACATGGACAGAATGTGGCTGTCACATGACAAATATTGCCAGAACAGAGCACCCATGACTGAGCCAAGATGGCAGTCTGCACATTGTATATTTACAGGTATTCATGAACCAGTTAAACAACTGCTGTCGACTTTAATCCCTTGGAAAGTATGAGATAATACCAATTCTTTTGTCTACACTAGCTCATGTAAAAAACAGACTACATGACATAAGCACAATGCTATTGAAAGGAAATGGAATATGTCACTGTCACAACAGTAAATGTCATCCTCTCAAAAGTTCTCTTTCAACTACCCACCTGTTGCTGGAAGACATGCTTGATTCAGAAGCGCACCTGTGACGAGGCTCCAACTGCCTGCTAGAAGACAACTCCTCCTCCTGCTTCAGGCCAAACCCGTTTGACAGCCCTAAAAGACAAAAGGAAGAGCGAGAGGGAGCACTTTTACAAAAGTGCAAATGCTATTAAAGGGAGAGTTCACCCAAAAAATTTAATTAGCCCATGATTTACTCACCCTGAAATAATTCTAGGTGTGTATGCCATTCTAAAAATGTTAAATAAAAAAATCCTGGCTCTTCCAAGCTTTATAATGGCAGTGAATGCCGTTACTGTTTTGAAGTCCATAAAAGTGCATCTATCCATCATAAAAGTGCATCTATCCATCATAAAAGTGCTCTCCAATGCAAAGAGGGGTTAATAAAGGCCTTCTGAATCCATGCAATGCGTTTAAGAAAAATATCCATATTTAAAACTTTACAAACTGTAATCTTTAACTGTCTTACGCACGTTCACGAGAGACTGGCGTTCCAGCGATGACGTGGGATGCAGGGTGTAGCGCAAGTTCAGGTGACAAACACCAGTCGCAAATTAGACGCCTAAAATGAGGGTGTTTAAAGAAAAACTTTTGCTCAAACCATTACATTTTTCACATGGATGTCCTTCAACGTCAACAAACTTGATTCTCGAAAGGACTAGCATATTCTCACTGGAGCGTCCTACATCATACAATGGAATGCCAGTCTCTCGTAAATGTGCGTACAACAGTTAGCGGAAGTTAGAGATTCCAGTTTGTAAAGTTTTAAATATAGATATTTTTGATAAAGAAACGCATCAATTTGCTTCAGAAGGCCTTTATTAACCCCTCGGAGCCATGTGGAGCACTTTTATGATGAATAGATGCACTTTTAAGATGAATAGATGTACTTTTATGATGGACAGACGCACTTTTATGATGGACAGATGCACTTTTATGATGGATAGATGCACTTTTATGAACTTCAAAACAGAAATGGCCATTCATTGCCATTATAAAGCTTGGAAGAGCCAGAATCTTTTTTAATATAACTCTGATTTTATTAGTCTGAATGAAAAATGTCATATTCACCTAGGATGACTTAAGGGTGAGTAAATCATGGGCTACTTTTCATTTTTAAATGAACTATCCCTTTACTTCGCATTTATATCACAATGGTCTTGCCCTTTTTTAATCTTTTCCTGCAGATTCTACCTGTGTCCAGCCGTTTGATGGGCGATTGGTCCTTGCAACTGTCTCCACTGGCACTCCGTGGCCTCTTCCTGGTGTGGAGCAGCGTCTCCAGGCGTGGTATGACGACTGACAGGAATGTTTTTGTACCCAACCGAGAACTGCCCTTGGGAGTTTCACCATCATCCACGGACTCATGAGGGCTTGTGCTTTTTGTTTTGCGGAAAAGCACAGAAGTCCGTCGGTTTACTGGGCTTGATAGCTCGGCCAGAGTTGACGTAGCTACCACACTAACATCGCTGTCCTCTATCTGCAGATGGGAGTGTCCATTGAGTGATTGGGAAATGCTATCCTTGCGGCGTCCGTCTTTGTCGGGGCAGGGTTCTATAGGTTTTAGGGTAGGTGGCTCAGAGTGACTTCCCACGTTCATGAGGGGCAACAGTGAAACAGATGGCTCAAGCTTAGGTGGGACAGATTTATCACCTGCCATGAAACAAGGAGATACTGTCACACATTGTATAAACTGCCAATGCATGGCATTTTTACATTTTCTCTGAAAAATGCGAGCTGTATTGTAGGTGGTTGTTGACAGAAAGATGCTATCCAGTAGCTTATGTGCGTTTTCGGCACTATGCCATGTAGTAGCTGGAGCAGGGTTTCTCAACCATCTTGCTCTTGGAAGGGCCAGGCATGCAAAGTTTAGTTTCAACCCTGATCAAACTCATCTGCTTGTGATTTTCTAGGTGTTTGATTAGGGTTGAAAGGACAATAGCACACCAGGAACACAAGGATGTTCCAAAGGTGTTCCAGAAGAGTGCTCCGATAGTAGGGCTGCACAAAACTGGCAAAAACGTTTTCTGTGATGTACATATTGCAATATGAAACAGGTGACTTGAATAGCTCTATTTGGAAATAATCATTCCGATTTTGTAGGTGATTGCATCTGCATTCAAATATATATATATACAGATTTTATTAATTCATTAATTAAATTTTTTAAAGCTGTTTTATAATATTTATATATATATATATATATATATATATATATATATATATATATATATATATATATATATATATTATAAAACAGCTTTAAAAAATTTAATTAATGAATTAATAAAATCTGATAAGAACACATACAAAGCCATATCCCAATAATGATTTTATTTCAATATATCATGCATGCAGCCCTTTTCTAAAGAGCTTTTTTTTGAAATTTTTCCACCTCATAGACCGCAATCTTCGGTTCAGCTAAAAATGAAAATTTCCTAATTATTTACTCACCCCTAAGCCATCCAAGATATCCATGACTTTCCTTCCTCAACCGAAGAGAAATTAAAGGAATAATTACCTTAAAAATGAAAATTCTGTCATTATTTAATCACCCTCAAGTTGTTTCAAACCAGAGTTGATGGACACCATTGACTTCCATAGTATTTTTTTCTACACTGGGAGTCAATGTCTGGTTCCAATATACTTCAGAATATTTACTTTTGTGTTCAACAGGAGAAAGAAATTCATACAGGTTTGAAGCAACTTAGAGCTGAGTAAATTATGTCAACTTTCATTTCAGAAGTGAACTAAATTCACTTAACAGAATGCAAGAAAGAGACTTGCAAGCAGAATATGTTCAACCATGCTGATGGACTCCATTGTGGGGCCAACAGCTGGTTCATTTAAAGTTTTGGGAGTCTCTATTAAGGAGTTTAATAAGGGGTGTTTGATATAGGATTCATACAAAACATGCTGTGTTCTTTAGTGTGAACTTCAAGACAAGGGTCTTGAAGAGTCTAATTGATTAGAAAAGCATTATCACATCTGGAAACAAACAAGTAGTGGTTTGTTTATATTAAGTATATTTTGGGCATGTTTAGCTTTTATTGTCCTGTCCAATGTGCTATCCAATTGGACAGGAGAGAGGGGGTAGGGATCAGAAAAGCTGGGACTCTAACTTGGGACAATGGTGATATCTCAGAGTGTTGCCCACAAGGCTTTGATTAATGTTTAACTGGTTAATAGCCAGAAAATTTCAAACCAAGATTTTTCAAACAAACCTTTTTGAAGGATATGGCCAGCTTGTTCCTCAGCATTCTTCAGTTCAGCAGCAGGAAGAGCTTTCCTCAAACTCTGCTCCATCCTCACATCACTAATGATTTTCTTGAGCAGCTTCAGTCGTCTGCTCCGTGACAGGCTAGATTTCATTGCTGTAGTTAGATCCAACTTTTCTAGTAGCTCCCTCAGCTGCTCTTCAAATGACATCTGCTCCCGATTGGCTGGAACCAATAACCGATCCACTGAAAGAAGAAGAATTGATTATTGATTGATTTGATAAAATCTAGGGATGGGAACAGTAAAGAATTTAATGGTTCTGATTCCACTTCAAGAAACAGAAAAATGACCAGTACCAGTCAGTACATTTAGGAGTAATATTTATCAAGAAATGCCATTGCTGACACACACAAAGAGCGAGCGCGGCATAAGTGTTTTTTGCTGGGGTTTTCTGTTATTTAAAGAGCGTGTTAGTATTATGTGGTTATAGGCAAATCCACAACGCGAATACACTTTACCCCGTAGATGGTCTGCTTGTGTGCTTCAACCTCGCGCATGAGCGGATCCTTTCCTTGCTAGAAAAGTGTTCGTTTTTTTCCGCTTACAAATTCCGCCATGTAAATAGCACCGAGCACAACAGTCTTTTAAAGGGAATGGGAGATGAGACTATAAATGGTTTATTGCACGTTACACCCAAAACAAACCCATTACTCATTAAGAGAATAGGGACAGTGCACAGGGAGCACCGACAAAAGAAAAACAGTGGGTGTGTGTTTCATTCACAATTTGTTTTACATGTTAATACAGAAAATTATTTAATTATTTAAAATAATTGAATTGAATTCAAATAAGGTGCAGTGAGTTTGCTTTATGTCCATGAGTAATTCCATTTTACATGCAGTTCCACGTCATTTTTATATTGCAAAAACTTTGTGGCTATGATAAATTGCCACAAACACAAATTGTCACTGTGGCTGGAGGCCAGAAAAGACATTTGTAGCCTGATCAGCATACTAGTAAGTTTGTGCATTTACCATCTTCCCAGGAGAAAGGTGCGGGTGGCTCAATCTTGGGTTGTTTAAGCAGGTGCATGCCAGTTTCAAAATCGAAGCCAATTGTCTGAACATCTCTATCGAGTTTTCTGAGCACAACTCCACCCTGGTCTCTTAATCTAACAGCAGCCCTGTAGAAGTATGAATCCTTGCCATTGTACTTCATGCAGTTTTCAACAATGAGATTGAAGTCTGCTTCAAATTCATCCAGATATTTGTAGCCTTGTGCATCAATGCGTTTGCTCATGGTGGAAAAATCCATTGGGTATATGATGTGGTCCATATAGTCAGGCACCTGTGAGCAACAAACACAAAATAAGGGTGGAATTCAGATCAGTGATAAAGACTCTAAAGCCCCTTCTATTTACCTGTATTTTCAAGTCATTGATCAATAGAAGAAACTTCATAAAATTTTGCATGTGCTCAAAAAATCAGGTATGGGCTGAAATTTAGAATTCAATTTATCAGAATCAGCTCAGTAAAGGAAAAAGTGGTATAGGTGCACCACTACTAATAATCAAATTCATCACACAGTGTTGTCAGTGTGTGTTTCAGAGTGTTAAAAACACCACAAAAAAAAAAAAAAGCAAATGAAAAAAAGTGACGAAAGAGGAGAGAAATAGAGAAGGGTGGCAAAGCGAGATTAGGAGGGAGAAAAGGACATGAATGGTGTCAGACTGTATGGCAAAATATATTTTTTAGTTAATATTGGCTAATATTAAAATTTGTCAAACAAAAATTCTGCTCATTCAGCTTTAATCCACAATGGTTAAATCGTTTGTTTAATTAAGAAAGTACACTGAAACTGATCATGAAAAACTCCTGGTTTGCTAAAATAATCAGTTAAACTAAATATTATTAATTATGTATATACATATATAAATATAAAAATATTTATTTTATCAGGATGAGGCCGTAAACGCTGTACTTGATGCAACAAAGTGAATGTTGTTAAACAATTTGTCCTTTGTGTCAGTAGTCCATGTGCTTGAAGTACGTCAGAAACAGGTTTTGCAAGATTTTGCAAGATCTAGAACCTATTCTTGACAAAAAAATTTAAACAAGCACACACAATGGCAATAAAAAGACTACACAACAATGATAAATTAGCTAAATTAATCCAAGATAAAACATGTAAGATGTTACTTCACCTAAAGGGTCACAAAAGACTAAACTACATTTTCTAGATTTCAACAAGATGTTTGTGCTGCATATCATAGAATACAATCAATGTTAGCATTCAGAAATTTTAAATGTTTAACAGCATCGGTATCAGTGATTCACAATATTTATTTGCACTTACAAGTACTTATGTGAAAATATATTCATGAATACAAATTTTAATGTTGGCTGATTAATTATAGAAAACTGTGCGATTGATTAATTTTTGATTCACATCACTTATTTTCATCTTTGTCTGTACATAAACGTGCATCATCCAAAATGAATTTGCAGGTAATACAGCTGGTTGGACGCTATGGGGTGCTATGGGGTCATTTTTGTTGTTCAATTTTGGCTGCAATGATCCAAGACAACTCAAGTTCAACTGACTTTTTTTTATTCATTTTAAATACATTAAATAAACAAAAAAAATAAGTGCAGCAAGATAAAGTTTGGTCATTCCTTTAATGGTCTTCAATGCAGCTAGACTGATATATTGACAGTGTATAGAGCTGGTAAGTCCGCCCATCCGTAAAACTCCAAGTGGACCTCTAGGTTGAAAAAGCGTCAATGCAAGTGAATGAGAGAAAATAATTATCTTCTGATCCCGTTTGAATTGTGCCATGAATGTAACATATGTTGTCTGTGAATTTTTTATATAATTTCTCACGTAACGAGTTTGACAGTATATGTATGATTCTTTGGCTAGCAGTTGTAGAATAGACATAACGAGAAAGACTACACGTCACATTTGTGATGTCGCCGCATAACACATTTTCCCTCCACAAATCACGGTTTTCACCACTCTCAACTAGTTTGTCCTCTCCCTGAAAGAAGGTGGTGAAGTGCACCAAAGACACAGGCATGTTTAGCGGGATCCGTGCGTGAGTGGGGGTGATGTATATCAAACACATCGAAAGAGTTGAAGTCCACAAAGTGCTCTCACACAAAGTCTAACCGTATGAAAATTCTACCCGCTAAATTGTAGCATTCTTTACACGAAACATTATATAAAAAATTCACAGACAACAAATGTTCACATTCATTGCAAAATTCAAACAGGATTAGAAAATAATATATTTTCTCCCATTCACTTGCATTGACGATTTTTCAACCTAGAGGTCCAGCGGGGTTAGCGGAAGGGGCGGGACTTACCAGCTCTATAGGTTCACTCACTGTATTGTTAATTGTTACCAGATCCAGTTACTTGGAATGACCCACTGACTTTTCTTAAAATGTGTCTCTGACCTTGCACAATTGAAATAAAAATATTTGTAATTTTAAAATATTTTATCATTTTGATACGATTGGTAAGAGAAAATATGACTTACAATAGATTCATTTAGCATGAATGAATCTTAATTTATCATGGGTTGTAGACTGTTTATTAGGCAACTATTCATTATTCAAGGCTTATTTATTCATTGAGCTGTTGTTAGTAAGTTTTAACTTCATATTTGTCTGCTTTTACCTGATATACAGTCATCCCAATATTTATTCAGACACCTTCAACATTTCCCACATTATCACCTATATATACACTATAGTTAAACTATTTAAATATGAGAAATCAAGTTTTCAAATCAGTTGATATTTCGCTGGTTTTGGCCACCTTTTGGTTAGACTATCTCACAAATGACTTAGGCTGAACTGCTGTCGGCTATTAAATTTAAGTACACAATTAGATAATACCAATTTAGGTCAATTAAATATGAAGCAATGCTTAATTTTGTTAAGCAATTAAAGAAAGAACACTCTGGAGAAAGAAAAATGTGGGCAGGTCAAAGCCCAAATTTTTGTCAATTTTACTGGTAGTCCACTTTATGAAGAATTTTTGTGTGTATAATTTCACAGTTTACTTTATTTTGCTATTCTCACTTGCATTAAATTAACTATAGTGTATTACACCCACGAGCCGTATATTGTGCACCCCTGATTTAGCTTATAAATTCTCCAAGCAGGTGTTTTGCTTGAAAGCGTGCTGGGCTATGTTTCTTCAAATACATTTCTAGATCAAATTTGGACACTTAAGTCACAATAAAATGTACAAAATACTTTTTATATGTAGACTATCTATGCCAAAGTGAAATGCCTTCCAACTTCTGTTAAAGTTAAGGAAACTTGTAGACCAACCTCTTTAATGCTGACAGGCTTTCAAAATGTGTGCCTGGTCTTTCTCCTGTAACTGATCAAGCACAGCCTTCAGAAGGACTGTGAAAGGAGTGAGTTGGAACTCCATTAAAGTCTCCTGAAGCTTTATCTGCAGACAGAATCACGCGAAGTCATCATCCAAGAACACACACATGCAAACATTAAACATTAGCAATACAAATGCTTATCTTGATCTCATACCTCCTCTCTCTTGAGTTTCTCTCTTCCTGATGAGTTCCAGGCAGGAGTCGTGCTCGCTCAAGGTCGTGTCTCAACCGTTGCCACTCTTTCAGCTGCTCCTTTAATGCTCTGAGTCTCCTCCTCCAGATTGTTCTGTTGCAGACAATGAGTTTAAAGTTTGATAATAAACTATTAACAATAGGGGAGTAACAGACCCTCATGTCACGATTTGATACTGAACCTGGAATATTATCACGATACTCCAAGACATATGGTAAAAGGTTAACATAACAATATTCTGTTGACTCAAATGCTAAATTTGATATTAAATTGTGGGTGTAAATAAATAGGCTTGGACTTGGTGCTGGAAACCCAATGCACAGGAGAATAGTTACACAAGAATAAAATTGTTCATGATTCTGAAGCTGATTCTGTAATATCAGGACCCACAAATATTCACCCATTGCATTATTGTTACATTATGTTCAACATTATATATAGTAGTTTATTGCGATACTGACACAATAAAACTCTGTAAACTTTTTCCTCACACAGTATTTTTTATTTTGGGTGAACTATACACATGCAATACATATTGTCAATATCCACTATTAATGCTTTTTTTGTATTGTGATATATTGGGACAATATATTGTTACACCCATAATTATTAATATTCAAAAATGTGCTTGGGCATTATTTACCGGCTGTGTATTCTCTGGGAATGTAGACTAGTTTGGAGGCGTCTGTTTAGACGGCACACCATTCCTTGACTGTCTTTTAAGGGTCCAATACTTCAAGACCAGTTCGCAAAATTCCACCGCGTTGCTGTAAAGAAACCTGATTGAGGATTGTGTTTAACCTGTAGGAGAATGACAGTGTACAATGAAGTGAAATATTTGAAACAATCTTGCAATCTAGTAGCTAATGTTAAAAAAGAGAGAATAGCACTTAAAAGGGTCTAAAATTTCAGAATCAACAGATTTGAACATACCTTTCAGATGAAAAGCTGGGTAAAGACACAGATGGAACTGGGGCTACAACATCTAATTCACTGTTTTTTAGTCTCTTCTGCTTTTTTAATCCTGTCCTGCTCTTTTTGTCCACTGACTGACAAAGTCTGTAATTTGTCTTAATGTCATTATATATTGTAAGAGGTTTTTTAACAGAGCCGTTTGGGGTGGGCCCCACAGTAAGCGGTCTTTTTTACTGACAAGGTTGGTAAACCTGAGTCCATTAACTCTTTAATGGGCTCCATCTTCATAAAGAGACCGGCCTTCTGCGCACAGCTAACATGGAAAGCGGTGTAGCAGTTGGCTTTGTGGCACTGGATACAAGCCCCAACTCCTTTTTCTTCACAGAGGTAGCAGGTAAGCTTCCACCGGCAGGCGGGATGTTGAGACACCATCGATAGGCTCAATGAAGACCGTATTGGAGAACCCAACCTCTGGAACCCATAAAGCACAAACCACGTGTCCCCATCGGTCATCTTCCGTCTTTTGACCGCTCCTCCTTTGTTCAGGGCACAGGATGCAGTTCAGCGGGTTGTGTAGGAGACTGAAGACAATGTCGGCAAAGCCACTGGCCCTCTGGAATATACGGAACACCATAACAATCCTGATGAACGGCTAGGTTGCACAGATCACAGAAGAGGATGGCGTTGCTGTCCATGCAATCTCCATCCATACATATGCAGCAAACAGCATCTTCATCAATTAAGGACTGGAGGTTCTGTTGGCCCTGACTCTCTAAGAATGATTCTTTTTCAAAACGGTCAAGAAGGAATTCGAAGGCATTGGGGGAAACCTGGTTAATGCCTTCGCACTTTCTTTTGTCGTTGACCAGCTCGAGCCAGGCATGGTCTTCTTCATCCATATCATACTCCACCTTCCTCATTCAGCTCTTCTGAAGTTTTCTCCTCATACTTGTAGTATGTAGAAGGTCTGCGTGGGATTGGTGGGAGATTGTAATCCACTGTGCGGAATTTGGGCTCAGGAAGTGCGCGGATATTGTCCCGAAACCTTTTGCACTGTGAACAGCAGCGTTCTCTTTCTGCTGGTTGTTTCTGTGGCATACAAACTTACCAAAACCTGCTGGTGTTTTTCAGCATTCTCCTTATTGCTGGTGCACTCTATAATTTCCTGCGCAATGGGATCCTCATCAGTTATGATGTCGAGACTTGTCAAAGATGCTGATCCGGTGCAGCCGGCCATCGACTTCAAGTTCCACCATCATCTGGGCCTGGGCGCGAGTCAGAGTCTCGTGGTTTGGGGAATGTCTGATGGAAAAGGCAGCCGCTGGGGGGTGTAGTATACTTTGTTAGGCAGAGATTTTCTTTTCATTTATCCTTACAAAGCTGAAAAGAGAGAACTACTGTTATTCCTAACACAAAACAGTGCAGCAGAATAAGTCAAACCATACTTATTTTACTTGACTGCTTCTAAATAACTTAATGTCATCAAAGAGAAAGTTATTCAAACCTACAGGGTTGTCATGTTACAATGATAGCAATACCCTTACGTTCAATACATACCACGGCAGTGCAATGCATTTCTAATTATACTGCAGTTTTACCACAGTATTATTAAGGTACTACTACAAGAGAACATTGATAACTAATGCTTCAAATCTAAGCATTTTCGGGAATCATAGGTGAGAGTTTAGAGACGTGCGATTCCAAACATCCTGGTCATTATATGTGCGTTGCAAACATTCGATTAGAAGCATCTTTTTTAACATCAGGGTCGCGTTTAGGGATCGTCTATCCCTTTAAATGTGATCTAGGCAGGCATTTCCTTGTGTTTTGAGACACCATAACGAAGCACATTCAAACGTTTTCGCTTTATACTCCTATGCATTATTAGAACAGGTGCACCCCTGCAAATCGCAAATCATTGACCGATATTTTAGGATCATATTACCTCTGATGGATAAAAAGAGGAGCAGCTTTCTAACGCGACGACGAGATGGCCTGCAGTGATTCCGTACACAATGTTCTCATCCAAAGCCCACTGATTTAGTTCTGCATGAATAAATCTAAGAATGCGGCAGAACCTTAACCACAGCGTCCGCCAGGACTATAAAACTGGATTAATAATCACTAGGAGAACACTTGGTTTAAGTGCCATTCTGTGTCGGCAGTGCTCGTTTCCTTCCTTGCAACGAGCGGTGAGTCGATACGATTCTGCGCCTACAACCAACAACAATGCGGATGGTTCACTACGAAATGGACGTCCTTCCCGCAACGCGCTACGTCATGACGTACAGGCTGGGCAACATTACTTCATTGTTGTGAACATGATATTTCATTGAGGAAATGTACTTTATTTATTTGGTTCTATTTCCAGACAACATTTTTTTTTTCGATAAAAAGTTCGTTGTCACTATCCAAAGAAAGAAAGTGCAAGGAAGGATGATCATAAAATGTGTGACTTAGTTTTATTCAATTAGCTTATACTACTGCTCTTTTTTATTTGCACAATTTATTCATAATATAGTCATGATTGTTGTTTGTAATGTAATGCTACAACAACAAAATACCTCAAATCCCAACCTAATCGATTTATTTACATGTACATTTTTGTATCACTATCATACAGATACCAGACCTATAGAAAGCTGGACAATATAGAGTATCTCTTAATCAGCAAAAAAATATATATATATATATATATATATATATATATATATATATATATATATATATATATATAAGTACTGAAAAATATCACGTTGTTTTTTTTTTTAAACACAGCCTTAACATATTTAAATATCAAAGGATGTTTTGCCCACCCCTTCTGGTGCCTGACTGCCCCTAGAGAGAACCCTCGGGTCAAGAAACCCCGTATTATGCGTGAGTGAACAAGCTCTACTCTTGTCATTTTGTAGTTTTCGTTGTCTGTGTTTTGATTGTCTAGCTCATTCATGAGCATGCAAAACGATATGCATGCAAAAACGAAGAAAGCGCTTCGTAATTGTAATAAAAATATGATGACCTTTCATTAGTTGTGGAATAGAATGACTAGTTTTATTTATTTGTAAACCCCACCCACCACATTGAAAGCCTCTATGACGCCATAGTCCTCAGTTTCTTCCGTCTGACGCCGTGTGGCGCTACTACTGCGCACTGTTTACGGCACAGGAGACAAAGCAGCCAACTCAATTACAACACTGGATCAACCATACGCTTTACTTAACCATTTCACAGCCGAACTCACTTAAGTAAACCTCAGGACACAAAGGTAAGCGATACTTAATCGAGAGTGTTTTATTTCGTTTCAGACGCGTTCGTGATTCTGGTTTAGATCCAATGATCCGGGTAGTTCCGACGAGTTTCTTCTGTTTTGTGCGACCAGGATCCGGTTCTGCCTCATCAGGTTATGTCCTGTGTGGCCTAACGTAGCCACACCATCGAGTTGTCACTAAGTCAAATATCCTCATTGTACGTCTTTAAATGGTTCAGTGTAAGCATTGTAAATCACCAAACAGTCATTTTTACTAAATAAATAAGCAAAGGAAATACAAGGAAATAAATCGTGTCGGTTATATTGTTATGGCAGGAGAGAAGTGTTTTCCTGTTGTTTTGTCTGCGAGCTAAATGCACTAGCCGCTAGCATGTTGCTAAGGCTAGCGCATACATCTCGTCAGGTCGCGAGAGCGTGTGAGTAATGCTAGCTCGAGCTTGCACTGCAACTTCCTCGATAGAAACGCCACAGATAAATGTAACATTTATATATTTTTAATGAAAACTATATGTACATATAATTTAATTGTCATCATTATTACAATATATGGTTGCCCAAATATACAATTTTGGTTATTCGTTTATTTATACCTTAGTGTATCGTGACAACTGACAGGAAATGTAAACGTTATTTATTAGATCCTTACATTCATTCGAATAGTAATGGTTTATTGAGAGAAAATATAGCTATTGGGTTCCTCTTAAAGTCAAGAATATCAAGCTTAAAACAATAACTTAAACAATGTTGCAATTCAAGAAATGAGCTAACTTATGTGTGAAAATCACAAAAATAGCTTTTCTCCTGTTTAAGTACATAAATCATTACAGTTGTTTTGTAGGCAGCCTTATGCAGGCTAATTGGCTTCATGCACAGCTGCTACTTCCTGAACTTAAGCCAGCTCCTTTGTTTCCTGTCTGCCATTATTGGCCAAGCTTGATTAATTCAGGTGTGTCTGATTATTGTTGCCTTGACTACTGAGGTCAGGCACACCTGAACTAATCAATTTGTCAAAAAATGGCAGACAGAAAACAAAGGAGCTGGCTTAAGTTCTGGAAGTAGTGCAGCTGTGCATAAAGCCAATTTAGGGCAGCTATGGGGATGGCCTGGATGCGCAGCCCGAACTCTCGCACAACATTTTTTGGAGGGGAAGTTCAGTCTGGACTATGTATAGAACCGCTGTTCGTGTCTGTTGTGAAGATAAATCGACAGCGCATTAATTTTAATAGACAAACAGAAAACTGCAATCAAGGCATTTGTCTGATCGGAAAGATATTTTTGCCGTCCCACATGATTCAGGAAAAGTGTAACCTATCAGCTGGCTCCTGACGGTCGCTGAAAAAAATGGGACGTAATGAAAAGCCTGTGGTCGTTGTGGTTTCTCCTTTGGTCGCACTATGAAGGAGTAAGTAAAAGAAGCAACACTTGCTATTTAACTTCTAAAATAAGTAAAGTTAGGCTACGTTCTGTATTTGACAACTGTATGCAAAGTAGCTGACTTACTGCGTTGCTCTGATTGGTTGATTGTTTACCGACTATCCAATTGAGTGCAGAGTTGTTGTTTTTTCCTGGTTCGGTTAAGACACGCCTCATAATCAAAGCCAGACAGAGGAGTTTCAGACTCCTCTTCTATAGGAAAATGAGTATGACGAAGTCAGGGGTCCGTGTAATTTGCTGCCAACGGATTTTTATTTTGAAAGGGAAAAAAAAACAAAAATCGGCCCGTTTCTCCAATTACCATTAGTAAATAGGAAAACGGAAAACAATCCATTTTTCGTTCTGATATTAAAAAACGAAAAATAATCTCGTTATCCGATTGTCCTTGATCTGTTTTATAGATGAAAATCGGGAATCAAAATACAACCCATAAATCGTAATTCTTTGCTGGTCCGTTACGTCCGTATGGTCAAAACAAAAGCGTCAGGTAAATGACGTCTTGGGATGAGAACGGGCTGGTTTGAGCCTGCGCAGCACTCTCAGACATCAGGAAGTGAGTGCTTATAATAATTCATAAACGCCTTAAAAATATACTCTTTTTTTGGAAGAAAAAGTATACTTTTGAGTGTGTAATAAAAGAATAGACAAGCTTTGGGACGTAGTAGCCTACTTTGACATCTTTAACGGACAAGATCTGTCGCGTACATCCTATTGCCGTAACTGACCTGTCAATCATCTCGCCACAGTTAAAATCCTCCATTCAATCAAATTGAATTTCTTACCGTTTCGGAGAGAAATGTTGTCGCACGTTCACCTGCCAGTAGTTGGTCTTTCATGCGGAGACTTTCCAAATGTGTTTGCCATTTGAATGGAATGATATTTAAAAGTTAAAGGTAGGGCTGGGCGACATATCGCATCACATTGTTATGCGCATCTCGTCGGTAAAGCTGGTTCCTTGATAGTACTTAGTAGTACGCTAAATCTTTTTAATCTGCTTTCAGATGGAGCGGCATTTACCACAAAGAGCCGCAGTTAACTGACAAGCTGAGCCATAAACGCATTAATATCGCGGAAATATCGCCAGCGATAATTTATGCGATATGGCTCAGCTTGTCAGTCTAACTACTTTGTACACAGCAAAAACTTTTAAATTAACACTCTTGGGAGTGTTCACTCCCAAGAGTGGGAGTGCACACTCAAGTCCACAATGTATCTGTGTAAAATGTGCGCACACACGAACTTGTTTAAATAGCTACATTTATGTTGTGAATAAATAACAATGAATTGTTGTTGTACCAGCAATATTTCTTGTTCAAGTTTAAAGTTTTGTTTTTCACTGTAGAAATTTCAAATGTCATGATTTGCCAAATGCAAGAGAGTAGGCCTACCGGCACCTTTTCCCCACTTCAAGCACTGTACAGTAGTACTTTTTCTTCACAAAAAGAGTAGCCTACATAGGCTACTTATGGAGCGTAGCATAAGTAGGCGAATTGGGACGCAGCGAAGGATTACGATTTATGGGTCGTATTTTGATTTCTGATTTCCATCTATAAACAGAACAAGGACAATCGGATAACAATATTGTTTTTCGTTTCCGTTTTTTAAAATAAAAATAAAAATGGGTTGTTTTTCCGAGTTTTTTTTTTTCATATTTACTAATGGTAATTGAGAAACGGGCCGTTTTTCGCTTTTGTTTTTTTTTCCTTTCAAAACGAAAATCCGTTGGCAGCAAAGTACACCTTGCTGTCATTTTGAGTAGCTCAACAACTAGATATTATTTATCACCATTATAAAATATATATATATATATATATATATATATATATATATATATATTTAAAATTTGTATGATGTGGTCCGCAACCACAGAGGAGATTCAAAAACAAAACAGGCTTATTAAAGGTAGTGTAGGTCAGAATTGAAAAAAAAAAACTTTTTTTCCAAATTTCTTTAAACTTTCTGTATATATCAATGCATAATTAAAATGTAAGTACTCTGAAAAGAAAGTATACAAATCGAGTGTCTGTAGACCTCTCACGAACTGTTTTAAAGACAGCTCATTATTTCCATTCACTTCACCCCCTCCCTTCTTGGCTCCTTTCAAAGCCACGCCCCCAAAACACATGAACGCGCAACTCCGACAGCTGAGCTGAAGACGCATTATTTACCTGAGACGAGCGGAGAGGGGAGGAAGAAGTGCATGTAGTGACATCATGTCACAAACACATGTAAATAAAAAATCTAACTATCATTATGAAGATAAACAAATAAGTTGTATTTTATTACTCTCTATCAAGCTAGCATATTGATATTGGTAAAGCTTACAATATTGATTCGCTAACGAGCTAGTTAGTTATCTATAAGGCAAAGCTAAAAACAGGTTGCATGATGCACGTTTTCCATTGCCATCATTGCTGAAGTGATGAAGAGGAATTTCATGTAAGATTCATTACATATATATGGTGTTCTGCATGTAAGAGTTTGCTTGATGAAAGCATTGTTGATTCTGATGAGGACTACACACCCGAGACAAGTAAGTTACCCATAGACAGTATAAGACAGCAAGTACCGCATCGTCAGCTCTGAGGACAGATCCGTGGTCGAGGGCGAAGCAGAGGATTTTGCTATTAGGGTCCGAGGAAGTAGAGGCCGAGGACGGGGTAGTCGAAGTGCAGGGCAAGGAGCACTTTTTAGACAAGAGGACCTGCTGCGTCGAGTTTTGCATCTTCAAGCTCAAACAAGCACACAAACAGGTACGATCTGGATACGCGCAAGTGGGCAGGTCCTGTGTGGCAAAAGGGTGGTTGCCATGGTTGCAGAGAGTGACAGTCGCGTAAGCCAATCCATCTGTTTCGTCCCGGTTCGAAATAATGAGCTGCGTTTAGTGCAGATTAAACGGTCTAGAGTCACTCGATTTTTATACTCTTTTCTTCAGAGTACTTAGATTTTAATTATGCATTGATATATATAAAAAGTTTAAACAAATTTGGTAAAAAGTTTTTATAAAATTTTGACCTTCACTACCTTTAATAAATCAAAATCTCTGGATGAACACGCAGGATAATAGCACAAACCTGTCCAACTCAAACACAGGGTTAAGACAAAGGAAAGTAAACTAGGCATGTAAAAGTAATATGTACCTATAGAAATAAACAAGGACACAATCAGTACTGAAACTAAACAGAGTGGGAGAACAGGAAATAAAGGAAACAGAATAGAATGTCAAAATAGAGATTCACATAACATAAACCTGACAACCTGCTCGTTGGGTATATTCTTATATGTAACTGTTAGCTCTGATCCTCGGATTTGACTGGACGAGAGTCTTTCTAAGACTGCTGATATTTCCCAATAGTATCACTCTCATGTCGTTCATCTTCTGGGAGAAAACCTCCTTGAGAGAGGTTTTTCTCTGTGTGCACACATGCAGTAAAGCCACCTTACAAACAGAGTAACAAGTTATTTTTCACTGATTATATCGCTTTCATGGGGAAAATGCGCAAAATCTGTATACATTTCAGTTTTGTTTACTATGCTTTTAAACACAGTCCGATTATGTCTTAATATATCTAATTAAATATGCAACAATTTTGCATATATTTTCAGTAGATAGATCTGAACATATGATGCCAGGTGCCGAAATTCTTTCATTTTGTTTACACACAAGATGAAAGGCTGAGATATTTGTACTGGAGAATGAAAAAAAAAAAAGAAAAAAGGGCATATAAAGATTTAAGTAGGGAATTTAAAGGGATTCTATACAGTTTTTTTAGCTTAACTGAACAGCTTCAGAGTTATTGAAATGATTGCCGCTGACCTCAGTGTCGGGAAGTATCGCGTGATGTAACATATTCCTTTACGGCACTGCACACATACACACCCCCTTCCAGGAACAAGGTAGAGAGGGATGGAGTTTGTCACACTATCGTCATGGCTGAGCTGGCATATTAGATGCAGAAAGCTAGGAAAGCATTGTCAGAAGAACAGAGAAGAGGAAACGGCAGACTGACCGAGCGAGGAGTCAGACACTAGCTTAGGCATAATTTGCGGGTGTAATTATGTCCCCATTGAAACATCTTGCGGCACGGATGTACCAATACAAACAAATAAAACATCTCCAGTTAACTCTAGTAGAGCATTCATTTAGTTTGTTTGTTAAATAAGAGGTGATCTGAAATGTGTTGTTTTTGAAATCAAGTGACAAAAGTGCTTGCCGCTACGATCAGTGCTGCGATCAGAATACAGTGTTCTGTTGTGGGATGCGCACAGCCTTCACACGTGACGCCTGCTTCAATCCGTTGCGGGGACTGAGAGACTCTCTATATCTGCTTGATATACAATCACTAATAAACATCTCAGTAAATGATATCATTAAACAACAAATTAAACACAACGTGTCACGCTCTGCGTGAGGGGTATTTATGATGGTAACAAATACAAGTACTCTCACAGCGACTCTAGGGGTCATTGTTTGCCAAAAACAGGATTCCTGCCTAGTGTCCCTTTAAAAGGGCGTGGGCGTCGTGACGTCATTACTGACGTGGCGGCCATGTTGGAGACTTACGCGCATGTAAACATACAGCAAGTTGAACGAGGAGAAGCAGCAGAGTTGGGATAAAGAAAAGAAAAAAGATGTTAAAATCCCTAAAAGGTTGTGGAATTTACCGGGATATGTTAAATAGGGAAGCCAGTGACTGGTATGTGGACTAAACCGGCACTTTTAACGGTTTGGATCCATATGAAATTTCCAACAAAGAGTCGGCAAACAGTGGGAACAGGGTGATCCAGACAGATAGTTAGTAACGTTAGCTGTCAACCCTCACGTTTTTTTCCGGGTTTCTCACGTACTTGATCTCTTTTCCCGCTGTCTTACCCGTTTTAGTATATTCCTGTAAAATATCCCGTATTTTAATATTCTCATAACATTAACATTAGCCCTTTAATCGGACCTGTCAGTCTCTGTTGTCCTGTTGCTAAACTGTTACCCTCTTGCTTTAAGCATCGTTTTGCTTACTAACTTAAGTTTAAGTGCTTAAAACAGCTAACGTTACTAACTACACTTTTGAAACGCATAGTTAAAAGAATGTTACATGTGTGAATGGTTGCTAGCACTATAACTGTCACTAAACTAGCAGCTAGGTGGAGCGCAGTTTACCTTTGTCCGGTTAGCGTTACGTTCTGTGCTCCCACAGTTTGTTGGAAATTTCAAATGGATCCAACCCGTTAAAAGTGCCGATTTATCCACATACCGGTCCCTGGTTTCCCTATTAAACCTATCCCGGTAAATTCCGCATCCTTTTAGGGATTTAAACATCTTTTTATTTTCTTTCTCCCAACTCAGCTGCTTCTCCTCATACGATTTGCTGGTATGTTTACATTTGCCGAAGCCTCCAACATGGCCGCCACGTCCCAGAAAGCAAAGCGCGCCCAAGCCCTATACATTTCTATTGGAAAAAAATTTAGTAATAATAATGTATAATATTTCAAGCTCATGAAAATAACATGGAAGGCATATAAGGCCTACAACTGCAGTAACTCGATGAATTAACAGTGGCAGTACACTTCGTATGAGCGAATCACGTTAGCAGAAGCCAGCAGTAGCCAATGAAATTTCGTCATTAGCTTTAAATCACCCTTTGGACATTCACGATTGGTTACTGATAGAAAGGAAATGCCCAATTTGGGTTACATAGCATTGTGCAGGAGATTCAGAGCTTTACAATGATACCTCTCATGACAGACTTCAGTAAACAGATGGAACGTGGCATGATGTGTTGGAATGCTATAACTTCTTGGTAAATTTTGGAGAAATTTACTGCTGCAAGTAAACAAAATGTAATAAAACAACCATATTAATGTATATTTTCAACGTTTTCTTTATAGCAGCTTAAAAGAACACATTGAAGGAGTAAACTAGCCCAAAATCTCAAAACTGATCACTGCAAATCTATGTTTTTGCCTGTCGTGTCTCTTCTTAATACATAACACAAGTGGGACACAAGCGTATCCCATTGATGTGCAAAGCAATATGATCATTGTGACTGATCCTGAATATCCCAAATATTTATGCACCAGTAGTGCTGGCTATCAATAGTTCTTTTTGGTTCTCTATGGTTTTGTTAATGTGTAGTTATAGCATGTTTTACATGCAGTTGTGATGAGCTCTGAGTAGGGGTTTCATCAACTAGTTGGAAACAAAATGATGACGTGTATATATATATATATTTTTTTCTGAACTATCCCTTTTAGTACAAGCGGCAGTACTATATACCGTATTTTCCGCACTATAAAGGCGCACCTTCAATGAGTGATCTATTTTAGAACATTTTTCAAACGTTTGACTGGGTTTGCGTTATGCATCCACTAAATGTGCTAAAGGGAATGTAGCGAGTGCGCTGCACCGGAGGTGAGGCGTTTGTTGGTGTGAGCGCGCTGGGGCGGAACACGTAACTTACAGTAACAGCTGGCTGTTTTGAATGAGACGACCCGGTTACTGTGAAC
Organism: Hybognathus amarus; assembly: GCA_030378365.1. NCBI lineage: Eukaryota > Metazoa > Chordata > Actinopteri > Cypriniformes > Leuciscidae > Hybognathus > Hybognathus amarus. The sequence continues at coordinate 138,123 of JAQIUQ010000700.1, forward strand.
GTGGAGCGCTTTATGAACTTTCAGTGACGCGCGAGCAGCACCGGTGTGCCTGCGCCTGCTAAGAGTGAGCGCTCGTGAGCGGGCATATGACTGATTTACGAGGTTGAACTGGCCGTGTGACAAAGCGGGCATAAGATGGACACGATCGCGAGCAATTGATCCACATTTAAGGTGCTCCGGATGTAAACATTGTGTGTATTTAACAGTGTTAGCATAATAAGACTCGAAATATAACTTAGTCCAGTATTCAGGCACTGTTTGACAGGCTTCTAGTGCCTGTGAGTGTCGGAGGTATGCCGCGCGCTCAGGAAAGCGCATGTTAGAACAGCCACAGCGCGTGAATTAATGTTTAACCGGCAAGGCTTATGCAAATTGTGAACTTTTGTGAATTGCAGTGTCCCGTACCTATTCATTAATGTGTGATGTGTAGGCTACGTCGCGTTGTACAGTTGAGACAGAGAAGCCAGAACTGAACTGATGGAATGCACTGTACGATATTTCTTCAAAAGCAGATCGTGGAGACATAACTATTCGTGATATCGCACACCCCTAGAATAAACCATTTAACGACTAGTCGACCAGTCGTCGACTGTTATGCAAAACTAGTCGACTAGCAAAAATCAGTAGTTGTGAAACCCCTAGCTCTGAGTACGTAATTGTATTTTTAGTTATCCTAATGTTTTTCTATTTCTTATCTAATTTTGCAGATTCTACAAATGAACACAAGTGATTTACACTATCCTAAATGGAGATCAATAATGTCTGTTGCATCTGGGCTCAGATATAACATGCTAAGGTAAACATCTGGATGGAAGGAAGGGCCACACCCATGACACTTGAACAGTTAAAAAGCTGCTTTGAATAGAGAGTATTTCTTTCACTGCAGAAATTCTTTCTGCAATAATGGACGGAGAGGACAGCCTCTCACAGAAGACCGAGGATGCAAGCCACGAGCATAATGGCTCCAAAGATAACAAGAGAATAGAGGCCAAAGGAACCTGTTTAAAAATCGAAGGGAAAGATGGTTATGTGTTCAAATCATACAGAATTACTCCTCAAGAGATATTGGAAGCAAAACCCCATACTTGTCCCTCTGAGACACTGGCAAAAGACTCTTCTTTAGTGTCTTTGTCATTTGAGGCCGCAGAGGAAGATGGGTCTTCTGAGGTCGATGGCCTTTCAGCAGAGGATTCAGCAGCAGAAACTTGTGAAAAACATGACTCTCAAACATCTGCAGCTATTTCAAATGAGAGCCAGAACATTGAAATAAATAATTCAGAAATTGAAACAAGTGTATGTATCAAAGCTGAACCAAATGAAACCAGTGAAATCTCTCAGGATGATGAAAAGTTATCATTTGATGGGGCCTTTGGCCCCTTTGCCACAAGAAGTTATGACGACGATTATGGTAACTTGTTCAGTGGGTACTCCAGTACCCTTTATGACGTTGCAATGGATGCTGTCACACAAAGCCTTCTATCATCCATAAGAAGTCCCCTTAACCCTAGAAAAAAATCTCCTGCTTGGAACCATTTTTTCATATCACCGCGTGATAGTACCAAAGCAATCTGTATGTACTGTATGAAAGAGTTCAGCAGGGGTAAAAATGAGAAAGACCTCAGTACTAGTTGTTTAATGAGGCATGTCCGAAGGGCTCATCCCACTGTTCTTCTGCAAGATGGTGAATCATTAAATAATTTGTCCAATTCCTCATCTCTTAATGCCTCCCAATATATCACCAAACAATGGAGACCTGTCAGTCAGCATCAAACAACCTACAGACAACCATACTCCACTGTCCTCCAGTCTAGCTGAGACCACAGACATAGTGTCCAAAGACTCTTTACAAAAGGTCAAACCAAAAGCAGAAAGAGTGTCAAGAATGACTCTAGTGCGGTTCCTTCCCCACATTCCTTTAACAACCATAATGACGATGCCACAGACTTGATGACTGAATGCCCTGGATCAGCCCCTAAGAGCTCAAGTTCTCGCGGCGCTCAGCAGTGTGGAAACACTTTTATTTATCCCTGCTGACAGCTCAAAAGCAGTGTGTATTCACTGCATGAATGAGTTCAGTCGTGGCAAAAATGGGAAAGACTTGGGGACGAGCTGCCTCATTCGCCACATGTGGAGGGCCCATCGAGACATAGTCATTGAAGAAAACGGACAGGGCTCAAGCATTCCTCCGCCTTACACCACTCCACCAACATTGCTGTCCCGCACACAGGACTCCACAGAGGTCAAAAAGGAATTCCTCTGTATCTCACATCGCCCTGATACCATATCAGATGAAGTGCCCAATGATGACAGTGAGCACATGAGTCTTGAAGACGAGGCAAATGATTCTACATATCAATCTGGACAAGAGTCCTCACTTGATGCATCTTTTAGACTGAAAGGGGAAAATATATCTCTGTCATCCTCTCCAGAGGAACACACAGAGAGGGCACAGTGCATCCCAAGATCAGAGCTCAGTTTTTCAACAAAACAAGAAAATAATGAAACGGGTGAAATCAGAAGTATGGCATCATTTCATTGTCTCTCCTGTTGACCAACTCAAAGCTTTGTGTCGATATTGTCCCTGTGTGATAAGTCGTGGTAAACGAGGGACTTTGGCACAAGCTGTTTAATGAGAGCATTTGATGCGACGGCACCCTGATGTTCTCAAAACCCAAAAAAGCACAAGTGACGTGGTTTCCTCGCCTCGGTCACCTCATTCAACTCCTGCTGCAGAGGATGACATGACGAGCGAATGCAATGGACAGCCCTGTTGTTGAGAAACAAACCCCACACCCTGCCTGTTTTCAGCAAAAAGACTTCAAAGCTATGGAATCACTTTCTCATTTCCACTGGCGGACCCAACAAAGGTGGTCTGTTTGCACTGTAGCCGCACAATTAGCAGGGGCAAAAAGACAACTAATTTAGGCACTAGTTGCTTATTTAGGCACATGCAGAGATTCCATGGGCATGTGCTTCAGAAAATAATAGTAATATCTCAGGTGATGTGTCATCTGCTGAAATTCAAGTTAAGCAGGAGCTCATGGACATTTACTTACTATGGGGATAATGCAGAAAAGTTCAGTGAATGCCACCCAGCTGCCAAAAAAATAACCAAACTCATTGCAGAAATGCTTGCACTGGATCTTCAGCCATCAACTGTAGTGGAAAACCTTGGCCTGAACCGGTTACTGGAATACCTCCAACCACAGTATTCTATACCTTCCTCATCCTTTTTCACCAGCACTGCAATCCCAGAAATGTATGAACGTGTGAAAGATGTAGTTCTGACCCACCTAAAGGAGGCCGAAGGTGGAATCATCCATTTCACCACAAGTGTTTGGGTGAGCAGCCAAACTCAAGAGTACTTAATTCTTACAGCCCACTGGGTTTCATTTGAGTCTCAAGTTCTGCCTCAGGGTCAAGATTTCCACTGCTCGGCCCTCCTTGGTGTGTCCTCAATTGACTGTGACTACAATATGCTGAATATACAGAAGCAGCTTGAATACCTATGGGACACCTGGATTGGTTCCTCAGGACTTAAAATTGGATTTACTGTAACAGATAATCAAACAATTGGCAGCATACTAGAGAGCAGTGACCACACCACCATGCAGTGTTTTGGTCATAACATAGACCTCATTGTTACGAAGCCATAAAAAGTCAGAGGATGGTTCAGAACTTGCTTAGTATTGCCCGAAAAATCTGTGAAAGAGTGCATCGCTCTGCTAAAGCAAAGGAGAAGTTGGCAGAGCTGCAAAAAGCTTATCAGTTACCTGAAAACCAGCTGGTTCAGGATGTTCCCTCTAAGTGGAAAACATCATACTTCATGCTTGAGCGATTGGTAGAGCAAAAGAAAGCCATTGATGAGATGTCAATAGAATGCAATTTCAGGGAACTGATAAGCTGTGACCAGTGGGAAGTCATGCAATCGGTACTGCAATGCTCTTAAGCCTTTTGAGGTAGCCTGCATGGAGATGAGCAATCGCACTGCAACACTAGGTCAGGTCATTCCACTCATTCACATTCTCAACAGAAAGATAGATATGCTTTTTGATGAGACAATGGGTATTGATAATATGCTGAAGTCTTTAAAAGAGGCAATGGTGACTAGAATGTCCCCTACACTTCATGACCCCAGGTACATATGGGCAACCATGTTGGACCCAAGGTATAAGACCTCCCTCTTTACTGAGGAAGAGGCAGATCAGTGTAAGCATGACCTTATACAAGAGCTTGAGGTGTCTGCATCTAATTCTGTGGAGACTAAGCCACCACTGTCAAATGGATGTAGTGAAATACCAGCTTCATCAAACAGCTTGGCCTCAAAACAAAGAGAACCTCTGGGCCCTTATGGATGACATTAGACAAAAAATCAAGCAAGAGGAGAGACCAAAATCATTGGAGCTTGCTGTGCTGGAGTATTTGGAGGAAGACATTCTTGACCAGAGTTGTGATCCTTTGGACTATTGGAACCTGAAGAAGTTACTGTGGCCTGACCTTGCCAAAGTAGCTGTACGCTATGTGGGTTGTCCTCCCAGCATTGTACCAGCAGACACACTTTTTAGCACATCAAGTGTCAACTGTGCTCTGAATCAGTCCAGACCATTGCTAGAAAATCTTGAAGGACTTTTATTTTTAAAGGTCAACCTTCCTTTGATATATTTTCAGTACTGATGATCATGTATTTATATTTGCAAGGATGTTTCTTAGACTCTGATGAACTCTGATGACCACTCAAGTTACTTTTCTGAGAAGGCCAAATTAACCACAATTCATTTTACTGCAGTTCATTTTCAATACACAAGAGCATCTGAATATTTCAAGGGTAAGTTCACCAAAAATGAAAATTAAGTCATTAATTACTCACCCCCATGTTGTTCCAACCCATAAGACCTTCGCTCATCTTCGGAACACAAATAACGATATTTTTGATTAAATCTGAGAGCTGGATCACTCTGCCTAAGGGACTAGCTCTTGACGGCCCATAAAGACATTAAAGAGAATGTTTAAATATTCCATGTGCCTACAGTGGCTCAATTATAAGTTTATCAAGTGACGAGACTACTTTTGTGTGAAAAAAAAACAGAAATAACGACTTAATTCGACTATTCCATTACTTCCTTATAAGCGCATGCGCGAGAACTGAAGATGAGGACGTGTCTTCCTCGACTACTTTTGTTACCGGCTGCTCACCGCTTAGGATATTACCGCCACCTACCGTATCAGATGATGTGCTGATATAGCTGGAGCGCAATCATCATCTTATACGGTAGGTGGCGGTAATACTCCTAAGCGGTGAGCAGCCGGTAACAAGAAGTACTCGCGAAGAAGAACGTCATCTCAATGTTCTCGCGCATGCGCCCATAAGGAAGTAATGGAATAGTCGAATAAAGTCATTTTTTATGTTTTTTTCACACAAAAAGTAGTCTCTTCGCTTGAATAAACTTATAATTGAGCCACTGTAGGCACATGGAATATTTAAACATTCTCTTTAAGTTCTTTATGGGCCGTCAAGAGCTAGTCCCTTTGGCAGTCTATGGAAGAGTGATCCAGCTCTCAGATTTAATCAAAATATCTTTATTTGTCTTCAGAAGATGAACGAAGGTCTTACGGGTTGGAACAACATGGGGGTGAGTAATTAATGACTTAATTTTCATTTTTGGGTGAACTAACCCTTTAACTGAATAAAAGACTGCTTTGAGTACTACTGTTGAGTACACTTGATAACTGGAGTCTTATTCCTGGTGAAAAGTGTTTTCAGGGAGGGAGGGTTATTTAGTTATGGGGTAGTTATTGTTTGTCGCTGTACTGATTCTTTTTTATTTGATAAAATTTATCTTTGTCTTCTCTCTCCTTGTGCCTTATACAAACTACTTCAGGTCAACCTGCTGTAAATATTAATTGATGTGCAAAAGCAAGTCGTAGTCTTCTGATTTTAATGATTTTATAAAAATGAAACTACATGCTGAATACTGTTTTTATATAAATACATGGCCCAAAATAAATGCTGTGACAGATGTTTTAAATGTATTTTATTTAATTCTTTTATTGTGATTTTTGTGGCTCATGGTACTGTTAGAATTAGTTTTTTTATTATATATTTTTTGCTGATCGTTTTGTTTGTATTTGTAAAAAAAATGTACATAATGCTGTACTTTCAGGTTGAAATCTATTTGAAAATGTGTCTCAAGCACAAATCTTTTTTATATAAATCTAAAGGGTTAAATTATGCGACATCAAGGAAGTGTACTGTACATTTTATAAATAATTTCCAAAATATAATTTGATAGAGGAAAAATTCAAACTGGAATAATTTAGTTTTTTTTTTTTGTGGTAATTTGTAAATAAAACTACACTTTGAAACCATCTTGCTTTTAAACTTATTGTTTCAGGTCTTTTTGTTTTTTCTTGTATTTGTCACTGGATACACATATTTTCCAAATCTGGATGATCTTGCTAAATCTATTCTAATTCGTATCATAACTGGGAAAAAAAGTGGCAATGTAATAGGGGCGGGAAAGGGGTATATAGTTGGCCTTGTTGCAGAGGAGTCTAAACGGAGGACATTAAAAATATATTTTCGTCCATTTCAATATAACTGGATGTAAAAAAAAACAGGGGGCAGTTAAAAATGTGTGAAATTAAGCCACAGTGAAGAGTGTTAAACTGCACTTACAATAAACTCAGGGAATGTTCCCCTCTCAGTAAAACAGACTAGCAATAAAATTCAGATAACCACTTTTGTAAACATTTATTGATCCTTTGAAAACATTTAATTCAGTTTTTTTGTCAATTTCACTCCCAAGCTTTCATTATCTAGGTTTGTTATTTAAATGTCTTTTTAGAAGCACAAGTCTGTCGTTTAGCTTGATTTTGAGAGGTGGAAAGTGGGACATCTCAAATGCAAGGCTTTGGTATCCTGGGATGAAGACCAAAGGGTTGTGAGAGTTTTTGAGCAGCAATATCTTGGTTGTATTCACTTCCATTAACAGGTGTGTATACGTTTTCATAACTGGGTCTTCAAGGGTCAAATCCTCCTTTTTGTCATATCTAGGAAATTAAAGGAAAAACATTGACAAATTACTAATTGCACATAATTATCACATTATCTTTGATAGTTTGATTGTCACACACCTCCAGTTACTATTAAGCTCCAGAAACCGTGATACTCCCGTTTGTGCAGCAAGTACATCGATGTGTAATGACACATCTGTGTGGCAAGTATGAAACTTAATGAGATTGCTTGGATTGCAATAATACTTAAATATTAAATGAGCAATCAAAATCAACTTACTTGCAGTTGCTGGCATTAATCTATGTAGCTCCTGCATTGCTTTCCCTCCTGGGTAGTTGTGATGGGAAACATACAGAGAAACACTTGTGTATACTCCATTTAACATCAAATGTCCTACCACAACTATGGAGCCAATTTTATACATCCATGATTTGTGGTAGTTCTTTAAACTGTAACAAAACACAAGAGAAAGTATAAACATTTGTTTAAATGAAATACTGTGAAGACATTTGCTCTTCCATTCCAAAAGAAGAGGGTCTGCTAATTATAACACATTTAATACAGCAACAGCAGTTTAAATTCTCAGATTTGATTTTAATCACATCGTCAAGGAAAGGTAAAAAAAAAAATAAGATTGCAACCAAAGATCTGGGCCCATATCCCTAAAGATTCTGAGAATCCTCTTAGAGAGCTACTAACTTAACCTAAAAAATCCTTGCCAGGAGTTTTAGCTTAGAAGTGATTCCAGAACATTTTCAGTGTCATCATTTCAAAAGCCGTGATTGGTTGATCCTACAAGTTTGATGAAAATGAACTTTTGGTGATAATGAGCAAAGCATGTACCCTCAAATCAATAAACATAATTATACACTCTAATCTTATGCAGACTGTAGCCCAATTGTAAATAATATTTCACCATTCAAAGAAAATATCTGGAAAATGAATAGTAAGCTGTAGGGGTTATAGCCTAACATTAGAATCTAAAATTTGGGTGAAAACTTAAGCTCATTACACCCTGTTCTAATAATGATTCTTGTCTTATTTGCTCAAATTAAAATCCTAGCTGGCATATTTTGTACTTTCACTCCCATATGCAACCCACTGAAAACAAGGCCTATCTCAAGGGAATGTCCTTAATGAAGTAGAAATTGCAACGTTACAACTCAGTGTGGTCTTACCGAGGGTAACACGGCTCAGCTTTTATCAGTGTCTGTGATTGCTGGCTGGTCTATTTATGAAGGCTTGTTAACAAATATCCTACAAACACAGAAAATGGAGAAAAAAAGGGGAAAAAAGTGTGTGCAGAGCTGCTTAGGGGAACTCCTAAGGGGGCTTTCACACTGGCAGTTTATTTTCGGAACAGGGCACGGTTCGCATGAAAAATCGCCAATGTGATCGCTGTCATGGGACCCAGGTGCGCACTGGGGTTCCGAACCCGAGACTAGCTGGAGGAGGTGGTCTGAGTTCGGTTGCTTCCGAACCGTGCCACGGTTCGCGTGAATGTGAAAGCAACACGGATTCAGGCGCGGACTTGTTCAGGAAGAAAAGTATCCTGCGCATGCGTTTTAGCTTATTGTGATGTATTGAGTTAAATAAAACAATTGTAAGGGATGATAGTGTTGATGATTTACCTCGGATACAAGCGAGAGTGAGCCTGCTGTGTATTCGTGCATTGCGCGTGGAATCAGAGCAACACATTCTGAAATCCACTGTCTCCTCAAAAGAGTCCGTTTGCAAGCAGCAGAAGTCCACCTTATGTGACACACGCACAGTAAACCTGTATTGTTCACTCAACTGCTCATAATAGCAGCAAATTAATAAAAAAAAACACAAAATTTACCCACGTTCTGCTTTCTATCATGCGCCGCGCACGTTTGCGATGATGTAAGATGCACGCAAACACACCGGGGTTCGATAGAATCAAGTTGAGTGTGAAACCAGACCAACGCTGCGGGGGCAGCCGGGAACAACGACGCCCAGTGTAAAAGCCCTGTCAGCCACTAAAAGTCCTCTTCCCTTCTCTTAGCAGATCTCGCCTTCAGGAGCCCTTTAAGCGCTAGGAATCTTGAGGAATAGCTTTTATATTAACTGGGATTTTGATGTGTCACTTTTAGGGGAAATTCTAAGAAAACGTCATGACTCTGAGAATTTTCGGTAAGAATTTGGCCACTAGGAGCCACTTTTTGCACAAAAATTCTTTAGGGATACGGGCCCAGGTCTTTCTTTTCAGTGCTCTGCTCTTCCTGTAAAACTGGGTTAAGGCCAAATTTTTCTTTTCCTAATAAATTTCTATTGCCAGAGGGTGGTTATATAAACAGTATATGAGCAAAATGCTGTCTTGGCATTATATACATATTCATTGTACCTTAGACTATCCTGTAATCCATGAAACGTCACTAATATTAACCTTTGCCATTAAAGCCATATTTATTGAAAAGAAGCTGAATAAGCAGAGCAAAATAGCCTAATCTAAAAGGAATATCAAGTAAAAGTAAAAACATTATAACATATATATTACTAGGAGTTGTGTTAACAGAAAATTGTCCATAATTTACTGAAATATAAAAAAACACTGATGAATGAAAGAATAACTGAGGGATCTTTTCAAATGCTTTCTTGAGAGAGGTCAAGAACTAAACGAACAAAAAAACTAACAGTAAAAAAAAACACTAACTAATACTTTACAATAAGGTTTTAATGGTTAACATTAATGTATTAACTAAAATTAACTAACAGTGAGCAATACATTAGTTGCAGTATTTATTGTTGTTAACAAAAATCTAACTGTGCATTGTTTGTTCAGAGAATTAACTAATGTTAACAAAAACAACTTTTGATTTTAATAATGTATCAGTAAATGTTAATATTCAAATTAGCTAAGATTAACAAATGCTGTAGAAGTAATTGTTCATAGTAATTGAGTTAATATAACTAATGCAGATAAGTAATGAAGCCTTATTGTAAAGAGTTACCAAACGAACAAAACATCTTTTTTATTGGTCATCTTTACGAGATTTCTTTTACGGATCTCCCTTTTTGTGCATGATCAGAAAAGGTTCTGGTTATTAAAGTCATTAAGGTTTTTAATGACAGCATGATTGGATCTGCTCCATCTACAATGATCCTTTAGAAATCAGATTTTAAAATAGCACTGTAACTGGATCATCCTGATGACACTACATTGATTATAAATGCGAGCAAAACTCAAAGTGGTGGTTATGTGATGTAGTATTAGGTGCAAGAAAGAGATTTTTCTTTTCATCATTCTTTAATGAGGTCATGAAATGCAGTTTCAGATTTTTAAACTGTTTCTCAAGGTTCAGCGTTTAAAGTTTTCAAAGAAGACAAAATGCTTGGCACTGCCATCTTTCAATAAAAGATATTTAAAAAAAACATGTTGAGAATAATCTCCCGAATTTCATATCCATGTGTTTCAGAGAGGGTAGAAAAGAATAATTCAATTTTTAAACTGGAAAGTTAGTTTCGAGTTCTGAAAATTGCAGTATGTTGTGTAGAGTAACCACTTAAACATGTAATTATCAAGAACATTTATTCTACAGTTCATGACCCCTTTAGCAACTACTATGTGAAGTACAACTACTTACATGAAGGAACAACCGCAGGCAGCAATCACGTTGAACACTGGGAAGGTGTAGATGATAAAGCGGAGCTCCTTGTGGGGCAGAAGGAGTACAGCAGAATAAAGCCTACCGTTATGACGAGCAGTTTTCTTGTCCGTCTGTCCAGATAGGCCGAGTGGGATGGAAAGTATTGTGCTGCCGAGAGCTCGAGGAAGAGCAGAGTAAAAGTACCACAGAAAAGGAGAGGTTTGAGGCACCGAAGAATCAGAGGAAAGATACAAATTTTAACTAGAGATGAGAATCAGAAATACTTTTGTGTGATATATTACCCCTAGTGGAAAAAAACCTAAACCAAAAAGCATTTGTTTTCAAACTAAGTATACTACAAATAAATTAACATATTTAGTGACTTATCGCTTGAGACCTATAGATATACACACTACCGGTCAAAAGTTTAAGATCGGTAAGATTTTGTATGTTTTAAAAGAAGTCTCTTTCTGCTCACCAAGGCTGCAATTTTTTGATAAAAAATACACATAAAACACCAGTAATATTGTGAAATATTATGATAATTTAAAATGACTTTTTATGTTAATATATATTAAAATGTAATTTATTCCTCTGAAAAAAAGCTGAATTCCTCTACAGACATCATTACTCCAGTCTTCAGTGTCACATGATCCTTCACAAATCACGCTTAATATGATGATTTTATGCCCAAAAACATGTATGATTATTATCCATGTTGAAAACAGTTTTGTACATTTTTATTTCAGGATTCTTTGATGAACAGAAAGTTCAAAAGAACAGCTTTTATCTGAAATGGAAAGCTTTTGTTACATTAAACACTACCCTTTAAAAAGTTTGGGGTCAGTAAGAATTTGTATTTATTTTTGGGGGAAATAAATAGAGAAATCAATACTTCTATTCATCAAGGATGAGTTACATTGATCAAAAGTTACTGTAAAGACATTTATAATGTTAGAAAAAGATTCTAATTAAATAAATGCTGTTCTTTGAACTTTCTATTCATCAAAGAATCCTGAAATAAAAATGTAAGAAACAGTTTTCAACATGGATAATAATCATACATGTTTTTGGAGCATAAAAATCATCATATTAGAGTGATTTGTGAAGGATCATGTGACACTGAAGACTGGAGTAATGATGCTGAAAATTCAGCTTTTTCAGAGGAATAAATTACATTTTAATACATATTAACATAAAAAATGTCATTTTAAATTGTCATAATATTTCACAATATTACTGTGTTTTTTGTGTATTTTTTATCAAAAAATTGCAGCCTTGGTGAGCAGAAGAGACTTCTTTTAAAAACATAAAAAATCTTACCGATCTTAAACTTTTGACCAGTCAGTGTAAATATTGTAATTAAACTTTATTTGGAGTACTTATTTTATTGCACAATCCACATTTATTAATATTAAGCCTAAAATGTGTTCAATGTCACTATTAGTAAGGACAGTATGATCTCTTGTATAATATCAGTCTTTAAATGCAAGATATTTAACGTGTACCTAAAGTATACTTGCAATAGTTCCACTTTTAGCACAAACATAAAAACTTGAGTATATCTTAAGTTGGTCTTCACTACTATTTCTGGATAACTAAAGTACAAAATTAGTTGTTCCAATTTAACAGACTTTAGTACACCAATTTAGTGTACAATTGCAAGGTATTTATATTAGTACATGAATATGTAAATGTATTTGTAGTATACTTAGCATTAAATACATTTTAGTATATTTCTTTTTTACTAGGGAAGGCCCAAATATGAACATTCTAGGCAAATGGTGACAATCTCAGCATTACTCCATGCCGCAGTTTGCAAAAGGATATTCCCCAGTTGGAGCTTTTATTCATAACGGTGTTGTACCACAGTACCTGACCCTCAGGCCAGAGCAGCTTATTCCAGAAAACTGTGTCAACCATGACAGTGAGACCTATAAAAGAAAGCAAGCACACTTTAGTCTGTGTCCACATTTGCTAAGAAATACAACATCCCGAAGACAGAAAAATCTAAAATTAGTGTATTAGGCTACTAAGAAGTAGACAAAATATTGATAGAATGAACAGGATTTATGCATCACTGACCCAGAGATAAAACACCAGCAGGTATGGCATGGTAAAGCAGCTGAAGAAAATGGAGTTTCCTGCTCAGAAGTGACATAAACAACATCAGGCCAAAGAGGAGACACAATTCAGAGCGGAACACGATGATGGCCAAAGCAGACAGCCAAATGAAGGAACCGTGTCTCTGGGCCAGCCAAGATGTGAACGCCAGCAGAACTATTCAATAAAACACAATTGGGAGAAACTTTGGTATGGAAATTGGTATGCTTACAAAGTGCAGAATAATGCACACATATGAATAGAAAAGGATGTCGTTACAAAGCCATTTTTATGAATATGATTCTTATGCTGTTTATTTTCAGCCACTTACTGCAAAGGTTTGGGATTGACAAAGGTATTAAAGTCCTTCTTAATTGAACGATGCGTTAATGTAGCATAACATGTAAAAAATAACATGTTACAAAGCAAAGTTCTAGCTCTCTGCCATAAGCAGTTTACTTATGCCTAAAGCCCAAATTATGACATCAGAAGTAGCGTAGTGAGTCATGGTGTGCACGTAAATATCAGCAATACGTCACATTACTTGCATAAGTTGTGCTTAAACTTAAGTCAGAATCTGTATATTCGTTTGCCTGGAAACTAGTTATTCTTATAAAGTTTTAAATATAGATATTTGTCTTACAAAATCTCATCGCTTCACTTCACAAGGCTTTTATTACCCCCAGAGCCGTGTGGAGCACTTTTATGATGGAACGGCCATTCACAAAGCTTGGAACAGCCAGGACATTTTTTTTAATAACTGTATTCAATTGTATTCATCTGAAAGAAGGATGTCATATACACCAAGGACGACTTAAGGGTGAGTAAATCATGGGCTAGCCTAATTTTCATAGTTTTTCACTTTCTTTTTTACTGGCTGTGTTGTATGCGGTACTGTACCTAAAGGCAAAACGATCACATTTGGGAGGGTTCTGGAACTGTAAAACATCAGATGGAACTGAGTCAGCGCAGATGAAGCAGAACAGACTGGCCACCATTGACCCAAACTGCCTTCGGACCTCTCTCTGCATCTGCCATAGTGACAGAATCACACATAGTCCAAGAACTCCTCTCACTGCGGAACAGAGAACAACAAAGTTGATGAAACAAACAAAAACAATGTTAAGCTACAAATTGTGATATTATATATACCTAGGATTTGAGTGTAAAACTTTGGTGCTTGCAGGAGGGTAAGCACACACTTCATTGGTGAACTGAGTCCTGATATGAACAGGGGTCCAAGAAACGTCCGTGGAACCACACCAGGAAACTCATGATGATCATACTGGAGAAACCGTAATAACAAGGAATTAATAGAGACTTGATGCACATCCAAATTAACGTATTTATTGCACTATTCTACACCATTTCGAAGTATAAATAGAGTTTGTAGTACTTGTTTGTATTACATACATGTCCAAATATACTTAGACCCACGAGGAAAGTATAAAGTTGTCATTTTGGACATAACTTCAGTCCTCATGTGGGTCTAATAAGTCTAATGTTAAACAACACAGAATTGTCACTGCAACAGTTCTTTGGATATGTAACGTTATACAAACAAGCCTCTGGACGTGTTCCACTATAATAAGTTTTCAAATATTATCACTTACCTTTTCAAATTCAAATCCGTGATACAGAACATCGTGAATTGCTTGTAAATTAAAACTTTCTTCAACTTTAGTGTAGGGACAGGTAAACAAATGTAGAAAAACAACACCGATCATAAAAATTAGAAGACGATGCTTATTCACAGCTTCCTTCCGCGCCATCATTACGCGCATGCCGCATACACGTCTTTCGGCGCGTGCGCACTGCGCAAACGTCTGAGTTTAGAAATGAGTGGGTAGAACAGAATGTTGACATAGAGATGTTGACACGAAGGAAAGTTCTGAAATGGGCGGGGCTTCAGTAGACCGAAAGTTTTTTTGTGATTCATCCGGTATGTTGGATATATATTACGTTGCAAATAATAAACATGACAATAGTCTAACACATAGTATAAAAACAAAATAAATAGAACAAATATGGACAACAACAAATAAGCAAGTAAAATGTTCAGTATGATGATATATAAAATAATAATACAAGTAAAAAAGGGGGGGGCAAATAATAAAGAAAAATGGAACAGGTATGAGATCATATAAATCATATAAATTGCACATGATTTATATGTTGTGCTTTACTGTTTTCCCAAAGAAATCACATTTAACATCTACATCATATGAAACCTAAGAAAACATATAGGATGCACTATCACAAACTCAAAACGCCTATGTTTTGTGTCATTTATGGTTGTCCGAATGGATCAAACTATTTTTTTTTTTTTACTTTAAAAGTTGTTGACTTTAATGGTGTTTTGCGTCTGCTTATACTGAAATTAATCTGGATACCTGCTAAACCTTATGTTTTGTTTTTGACTTGATGAAATATTAACATTCTTCATGGCATCGTTTGCAGGGAAGAAAAGATTTTATTCCAAGATCGTTTGGGATCATTCTTTATTAAAATAAATCAGTTGAAATTCATCATTATAACCATATATGTCACAAACAATAAAATAACTCATGGATACATTTTTCAAGATATTTAAACATTAATCATTAACATTCAATATGTCCCTCTCTTGGAGTAATTTAAGAAAGCAAAGATTAGGCTAAATATCATTGATTGCATGACATGTGAAAGTATTTTAATTGAAAAGCCATAATGCATGACTTTAACTTTATTATTCTTATAGATTTCTCAACATATTGTAAACAATGTGGAAATTTCTACCATTATCAAGAACGGGCTGACCTTAGAGTCCACAATGCTTTAAAAGGTTTTTCAAAGCCTCAACCTGAGAAAAAAAAATGCAACAACACTAAGCAAAAAAAAACATCTTTTAAGCAGCCTTAATCCCCTTTCACACTTCATATTCAAATGAAATAAAATAGAATGGTTCAAAAACAGTCAAAGTAGGTTTATTTTATTAAAGCATGAAAGGTATTTGATTGAAGACGAAAATAATATCAATCAAAAATGACATGTGAGCAAAAAAAAAAAAAAAGCAGAGGCGCAGTGTTAATATTACATGGTCATCATCAAAACGGTGCAGCCCAACGGCTCTGATGACGCTAAAGGGTGCCATGTGTGTTGGATGTATATTGTCAAAAGCGTCACTGTTTATGACGCCCTAGGATGAGAATGCGTTGCTAAGGTTGTAAAATGGATCTTGTCCATTTGAGGGTGAGAGAATGAAAACATGGAGCACTTATGACAAAGTATTTGAAAAAAAATTGGGGAGAGTCTGGTATTTCATGTGTTGGATGAACATACAATACATAAAAGTCACCATGATTCTGAATTTGAACAGAGCCCTTCTACCAGTCACTATAATTGTGTGTTCTTTTCCTATTTCCAAGTGGTTGGGACATTATTTTTGTGTTTCCTTGATTGTGAACTCTGTAAAATTCAACATTAGAGTGAAAAGCCCACAAGATTATGTTGTCATTTAAACATTTCCCAAATGTTGTGCACAGGGATAGTTACACACCAACTCACATGATCCTGAATTAGCTGATGTTAACCTGGACAACATCACAGCAAGCGAGAAGTGAAACTTCGTGTCAATTTACCATGGTTTAGAAAAGACCCACCTGCTGTCACTGGTCATTCATCAACAGGTCCTGCTGAGCTTTATGTGCTGTAGGATACTTCTCATCAGACAAAAGTTGAAATGGGGAGATTGGACTTGTTCCAGAATTATGTGGATGGCTTAACTTGCAGAGCAGTTGTTTTCTGGCATGCAAAAATAATTACTTTATGAGTTCTTGACAAAATATAGACATTTTCTTCGTTGACTCCCTATATTCAATGCAGGCAAGGACATGAGTCTTATCGAAACATCCTATGGTGAAAGAAGATATCTCTTGGCAGGCATGCTCCCCTGGCTTGTCAACACTGTTTAAACACTTGTTATTAAGTGCATGGCAGTCATATGATCAGTTGTTGAAAGCAAGGCATTCAATATGTTTTTTGTTTTTTTTCCAATTCTAAAAAAGCTCTAAAAATGTGTTCAGATCAATGTGTAACATTCAGTAATATTACCAAGGTTGTGGGACACCACCTGACTGGTTCCTGGACCATAGACACAGTATTCTGGTCTGGATCTAAAGCTATGTAACCGTCATTTGCTGAAAATGTTTATGCAATCATAACCATTTTCATTGAACATGTAATTTCACAATACGAAACAGGGGCTTCCTTAAACAAGAATATTTCATCGACTAAAATTGGCAACCACCACTAGCTTTCAGTCAGCGAAGCTTTGTTTCTCCTGAATGTTTCTGTGTTTGCGAAATCTCTTACCATAAAGATACAGTATACAGGCATGTCTGCTTCATTATACATTAAAAATCAATATTTGTGGACAAAAGTGCCACCCTCGCCTTGTAGCTTAGAATTTCAATTGGAATCATATGTGTTTAGATCTACAGTAGGTCAGATGTTCAGATATCAGACAGATTTCTGATCCTGAAGAGCTTAATTCGCTGGTTCAGGTGTGTTAAGATGTCTTTACACTGGCACAAAAAAAATCTTTACTTTACATTTTTTGGAATTTGTTGCACACGTCACATGTAAACACAAAAATCTGCATGATTTTAATCAGATATATATCTGATATCTGAACCAACATCACAACAAACACAAACATCCGATTCCCCTTGAAATGTATACATTTATTACACATACATATGGTCTCTTTTTAAAAACATAAAACATATCAACAGTTACCAAAAATGTAAAAGGTACAAACATAAAAGTAAAGGTAAGTACCAAAGAAGTGGGCTGCATTCATGTTTTACCTTTAAAAAAAGAAGGCACAATGAGGTTAAGTGCATTAATAGATGTTAAAACATGTTTAAAAAATATATATTAGTATGTAGCCTATAATAAATTCATAAATACTTGCCTGTCAATTCATAAAAGCTTAGTTTAAGAAATATAGACTAAGTTATTGCTTCAGACATGTTCTTTTAGAAGGAATGAAAGTTGTCTTAATCGATTTTACAAACAGGAAAATAACGATTAAATGATGCAAACAGAATTCAGTTTATTTCAGTAGTGTCATTGTGTCATTGGTCAATTATAGTGTTGATTCAATTAAATTCTTGTAAGAGAAAAGAGTGATGTCATTTGTGTGCTTATAATTCCAGAAGCCATCACAATTCAGAATATTACATCTCCAGCTCTTTCTGCTTGAAGACCGGGATACATCAGGATTGTAATGTAGTAAATTGAGTAAGTTTGTGATAAGTGGTAGGCTAAGTATTGTGATTCAATTGAAGACTGCCTGAGACAGTCATACAGCCTTAACGCTAGACGGCGAAAGTGAAAGAGAAAAAAGCGAGGAAATGGAAGTAGACGAAGAGCGAGTGACGACATCAGCGATTTCCTAATTGGTTGGCCCTGTCCAATATCCGCACTTCTGCCCTTGTGCCCCTCAAATGCGCGTTCTCGCTAAGGGGTGCAAGACCGTAGGGTGTCCCGATCCTCTAATGTGTTCTCCAGGGGTGATCGTAAGGGCACTTAATGCACCCTTTTCGCAAGTGTGCATCAGACCTCACTTTGCTGTGGGATATTACCCAGAATCCTTGTAGTGTTGTGACGTTTCGAACAGCTAACCAATGGGGGAGAACGGTTGCTATGGTACTGTTCGGGAGCGCAAACTCCGACGAGAAAGGTGGTGAAGTGTTCTTCCAAGGCGGCGAAAATGTAAAAATATTAGTATTATTAAGTTACGAAATGTAGTTTTAAGAGTTTTTCACTCGAGAATATAGTTGTTTAAAGCTCAAATATGTGGTTTATTTATAAAGATAGCGCCTGTTTAAAAAAATTGATCGGACATTTTCGGAGTTCCAGGTGATCACCGGGCGGCGGGCCGGTGCTCAGCGCTCTGTACCCCGCCTGCAACAGCCTTGCCCCGGCTAGTCATTCTGACGTTTCCCGCGGGCTCTCTGTCTAGTGTTTAAACATGAGCTATAAATCGGCTGACATCTAACGGGCGACCTTTGGTCTCATTAATCTATTAACTTATTTGTTCCTGGCAAATCGTAGGGGAAAGTGAAGTTTTATAACTATATTTAGACTATTTAAATGTAACGTTGTAACGTTAGCCTGTTATATTTGACTGAATCTTTTAACTTGCCTTATTTCTTGACTTTTACATCTTCTTAAACTTTTTAGGCTACTTATACTTTAATAATGGCTATTGTTGATCAATAAAACTGAAATTTAACAAAAGACAGGGTTGTGTCATTTGATTTCATATAAGAATATTTTAATATATAGCCTATATATATATAAACAACATGTATTTTTTCATGAATGGGTGGGAAGAATTTCATTATCAATTTCCATAATAACAATTAAAATTGCATTTCTGAATCGCTGTGAATACGGTAAGGCAGTATAAGCTCAGGTAAACCTCAATCACAATTTATCTTTGCCAAAACTGTTTTAATATTAATAACATTAAAAGAAAGGTTGGTAGCTAAGAGTAAAAAAAAGATATTGATTTTTTCATTCAAAGGATTGTGTCATATTACAGCTATTATAAGCAGCACACACATTAGCCAAATTTTGCTGTGGGATATTACCTAGAATCCTGGTAGTGTCGTGACGTTTCGAACAGCTAACCAATGGGGGTGCAAAACCGTTGCTATGGTGCTGGCAAGAGGACAAGAAGACACAAATGGAGAAGAAATTTATCTTTAAGTGTAAGTGAAAATAGTTTTTTCTAAATCAGAATATGAGCGATAAATAACATAATACACGATGATAGAATTATTTAACTTTCTTTTGTCAGGGTCCGAACGAGCAAACTTTTAATTTTATAAAGTTGAGGGCAGAGAATGAGCGGCTATTCACCGGGCACAGGAATGCCTCTAGCCAGGGATATGAGTAAGTTAACATAAGCAGACAAGTTTGTTATTTGAAAGTAAGGGCTTCATTGCAAAGTGATGTAATGAATGAATGTGTGTCTTTTCAGGGAAATTATCAAAATCATGGGGCTGGAGGGAAAGTGTCTCAGCAGCAGTGTAAAAAGAAGTGGGAAAATCTAAAGAAAAAGTACAAGGTAACGTTAGCTGCACCTTCACATGTTTTGTAATGCTTATATTGTATTGGTAATAGTTTTTAATGACTATCTAGAATGTAAACCCATATAAATAATGTTAATTTACCCCCTCATAACTATTTATTCACACACTTTACAAAGGACTTAACACTGCCAAAAACTGGGTCAGGGACAGATGCAGGAGAGGTCACTGCTGCCTCATGGATTTTCTATGCAGCCATGCATGAAGCCATTGGCCAGAGACCTTCAGTTAGACCAGTCAATCTATTCTCATCTGGACACAGTAGTGTAGAGAGAGCCGAGACACCTGTCAGTGAGGTTGAGGTTGCAGCAATTTCTCCAATAGGCTTCTCAGAGGCAACAGAACTCGAAGCAGGAAACTCCACAGACCCCCAGAGTGATCAACCAGGTACATCAACTGATGTCAGACCAGGAAAGAGAAAGAGGAAGAGTGATAATGTAGATTATCTTAAAGAGTTCTGTGAGCGGCAGGAGAAAACACAGAAGGAAGAAAATGAAAGGGATAGTGCTTGGCTCCAAAAGTCTCAGGAGCAAATGGACAGGATGTTAGATATATTTGGAAAGCTGGTTGACCACATGACAGAGAAGAAATAACTTCCTGCTTCGAGTTCTGTTTGTTGTTTGCTGTTCCTGTATAAGTGCTCACTGTGTTAACACCATTGAGTGATGAAATGTATATTTTCTGTTTCAGCGAACTTTGGCTGTGTTTGTTGGTTTGAACAAGACAATTGGTATATTCTAATTCTGTATATATACAATTTATTATTATAATTAGTAATACATTAATTAAATGGTACATTTGTTTTATCTTTGTTTCATTATCTTTATCAACTGTTCACAACTGATAAGTAAAAATGAAATGTTAACATGAATGACAGCAAATAAAATTGTTTACATAAAGATATTTTGTTTTACTTCGTTTAGTTATGTATTAGTGTACATTGGAAACAAATTGCTGCCAGTTTATGTTTATCAGTAAAAGTCTGGTATGTGTCTGAAATGAAGACAAACATTTATCATGTAGAAAAATCACTTTTTTACTGAAACAAAGTACTTCAAAACAAGTTTACAAAAAAATAATGAGCTGCCAATGCAGAACAATACCACCAGGTAGAAGTGTTGGCTTATAACCACAGAAGTATAAACTTTTTCGGGACAGATAAATTTGGTACTTGCAGTAGAAAAGTAATTGACAACATTTTAATTTTACAAAAATATATACACAGAACTGTAAGTAAACAATTTCAATCAAAATAGGTAGATAAATGCTGATGTGCAACTGTGCAAATTAGGGTTTTAACTTTCTACACCTGTGACAACAATGTGTGTGTTGAGGTATGAGGTACTTTAAGTTATGTAGTCATGTTCCAAAAGGTGCCTTTGAACATTAAGGGGTGCTGATACATGTGCAGCGAGTCTCGCCCGGAGCTGGTTGCCACTTCTCTCCTCTCCAGAATCTCTTGGTGGTGGTTGTGGTGGGTCATCATCAGCTGGCTCTGGTTCCAGGACATCACCATGGGTAAGACATACATTGTGTAAAAATGCACAGGCAGTGACCACCTCTGTGCAGAAGCCAACCTTCACTTCCAAGGCTTTGAAGAGTGTTGCCCTCCAGCGTGCCTTCATCATACCAAAGACTCGTTCAATAATTGAACGTGCACGTGAATGGCTTTGATTGAAGCGTTCCTCGACCCTTCCTTGAAGTGGCAGTTTGTAGGGTGTGATGATGGCTATGGGGGACTGTATGCAGGGATATCCCCCATCACCAAGAAGGAAAAAGCCAGGTGGGGGTACTCGGCATTGACATACAGTGGGCTGTTTTTTAGAACACGGGTATCATGTACAGAGCCTGGAAAACCAACAAAGATGTTAAGGAAACGTCCCTCAGAGTCACAGATGGCTTGCATTTGGATAGAATAGAATTGTTTGTAATTAAAATAGTCCTCTTTGTTATGATTTGGAGGCTTGATCCGAATATGGCATCCATCTATTGCCCCTACAGCCTTGTCAAATGCTGTATGCCGGGCAAGGCGTCCAAATCGCAGGCCAACTTCTTCGAGTTCATCATGACGTGGATAGCAAATCACTTTACCAGCAATGTCAATAATCTTCTTAGCAATTCTGTGCACCACACGGAACACTGTGGATTTTGGCACAGAGAACGCCCGGGCAGTGACTCTGTACGATAGTCCATGGGCAATCCAGTACACAAATATTAGGACTTCCAAATAAGATCCCCAGCCGTGGTCTTGGTGCCTGTGCAGAATATCCATCAAGCCTTCCATTGATTTTCTTGAAAGGCGGTAGTTCGGGTCGAAGGTCTCTCTAACATCAAAATACACCCGGAGGACAGGCATGGAATGGTTCAGCCTGGCATACCTGATCAGTCTGTCAACCTTAAAAAGGCATAAAATAAATAAATTTGAATGACAGATTTAGGAAAACAGATCACACCATAAAAAAGTATTTAATAATTTTATAATTGAATTTATTACATGACTTGATCCATTTTCATTGTAATTTTGGACACTCACTTGTGGTGGTGATATAAACTATACTGAATTATACTGAGAGCTGTTCGTGATATCCACACTCACTCACCAAATTGACAAAATATATTAGTAACAGTTCTCATTATAATGCAGCATAGTTTGCATTACTTCATAGTTTAGGTTAGATCACAATTTGTCTTAGCCAAAAACGGTTTTAATATGAATAATATTTACAGAAAGGTTGTAAAAGTAAAAAGAAAAAATAAAAAAAAATCATTCAAAGGATTGTATCATGTTACAGCTATTATTAGCAGCACTCACATTAGCCAAATGAACGGTACATTGAAATGTAAAATAAAGTTAATTTACCTGTTGCTCGGGCATCGGCATGCATGTTTGGATCCGGCGTAGAAGCCGCCTTCTCCTGCGGTTCCTAATAATTCGTCTGATAACAAACTGGTGGTGAGTTGTTATCAACTTTAGCAGGCAAACTGCAAAAATCGCAACTGCGGCCAGCGACATGTTGATCACAACGGAAGTGACGTAGCAGTGACGTGGGCAAAACTGTCCCAATTCTGTGCTCTTCACAGCCCCGGGCCTCTGCGCACTTTCGTCGCTAAGTGCACTTTCAACAAGTGTCCACTTCCAGGAAGGCCTTAGGGCTCAAGTGAGAATTGGGACTGGGCCGTTGTTTCGTTGGAGGGGGTGTAACTTTTAGGGGCGTGGTTTGGAGTGCTGCTTGCTGAAACTAGTCGGATACTACGCCAGACGCTTGAGCGTGGAGGCAGTTCATTGGCTCGTACGTTGATGGACAGGAAAACTCTTCAATTAGATAAAGACACAATGTTACTGAAGGGCTGACGCGGAAATCTGAATCGTGTGTCTAGCTGGTGTAGCGGCATGGAAATATGTAAAAGTGACATTCTACACATTTGTATTATTAACGTGTAATTATTTCAGGCACTAGATGTTAATTCAGGGCATCTTAACTAGCAGGAGACAAGCCCATAAAAGCAGCGTTTTATTACTGGACAGCATATGAGCTACACCACACACTTGATGAAACCATGTTACTCTCATATAGTATTTTTTACCTAATGTTTGTTATTTTGTGTCTATCTTTTGAATCAACCTATACAAAGGACTTTAACGCATTGTGCTCAACATGCAGACAATTAGTCGACAATTTTGACAAGGTATGTACTATCTATTTCTATATATATATATATATATATATATATATATATATATATATATATATATATAAGATAGAACCTTTAAAGCGACACATTTCAACTAAATTAAGTTTGTTTTAAAATTATTAAAAAATCCATACTGTTCAGAAAAGTATTAGTTTGTAGAAGAAAGTCTGGTATCAGAGATGCTTCATTATTTGACATGGCATTAAGATATGTTAAAATGGGATGCAAGTGTTCAAATATATGTTCACTTTAAGTTAGATGTTAAGTGTTAACCTGTGCATTTTTTTCAGGGTCTTGAAAAAACAGCGAATCAAAATTTTGGTGGAGGAAACACAGCATGGGAAGAGCGAAAACTCTCCAGATATGAGTCGAGGTGAGAAGAATAACATTACTGACAAAACAACATTTAACTTGTGTGCACTAATGAGAGTGCACTACTGTAAATGTAATTGACTAAAATGTGTGTTATCTGCAGTGAGATTAGGCTGATGGAGATCCTGGAGGGCGCCTGTGTCAGCAGCAGTTTTGAGTGCAACCTCATGTTGGAGGAAAACGAGGAACACTTTGAGACATGGTGGTTCAAGAGGTCAGGAACTCAGATGGAGAATTTGTGCCATTATATCTGAAGACTTCATTCTCAAGGCTGAGGTATACTGCGTGCCGTCACGTCTCGTGCACTGTTGAGTAGGCAAGCCTTTCTGAGCACTCTTCATATGACCTGTTTGCACTACAGCTGTTTTGTGATGCTACAGCTGTTGTGTCTACAGTATAGGTCTACCGCTCTCTGAAAGACAAAGCAGCAGCATCATCACATACTTGGCTACGGTGACCAGCTGTCTTACGTTTTATGGGACCGGCTAGAAATTAGGAGCCTGTATTTCAATTAGGCTTGTTTTTTTTCTATCCTGAAAAAAAAAATGTTCTGGCATTTAAAAAATAATTTGTAATTTGTGCAGTCATCATCAGTCTTTCTAAGGCTTCTAGTATTGAATCAGTCTTTCTAAGGCTTCCTCCTCAGTATTGAATGAGACAATCTAGTAAGGGTGGATGTCTATGCCATAAAGCTTTTCTTCCTCAAAAAACACCTATTAAAATGTATGTTTTATATATTTATTAATAGTAAATAAATATTTTAATCACATTCCTTCAACAAATTCTAAATAAATCACATATTCATGCATAACTTTTAATTCA
The DNA here is from genome assembly GCA_030378365.1 of Hybognathus amarus. Classification (NCBI taxonomy): domain Eukaryota; kingdom Metazoa; phylum Chordata; class Actinopteri; order Cypriniformes; family Leuciscidae; genus Hybognathus; species Hybognathus amarus. Next base: position 162,881 of record JAQIUQ010000700.1, read on the forward strand.
GCTCAAAATATCTTACATTGGGTGTCTTTGCCGACCTCTTGTGGAAAAAAAAATAACGTATCACGATATTTCATGACTCTTGCCACTAGATGGCCTTATAGATCTATTTTGAAACAAATGATTTGTTCCGGTCGGTCTTAGAGTCAGTTGTTTTCAGATTTGTTTTGTGTATTTGTGGTTCAAGTGCGACAAAAGTCCTGGGGCTGTGTTCATCCCTCTAATGAACACTCAATTTTTAATTTGTTTAAAAATAAAAAGAGTTTTGGGTCAAATTTAACTGACTTTCTATTATACTATAGTATAATAGAAAGTATCTTTTTCATGAATTAGAATGTGTGCAAAGGATTGTGGGTGATTGGAGGAGCCTTTGTTTCACATCCTTCTCTCTGAATGATGTGAAACAAAGACTGCCTTCAAATGATCTTTAGAATTGAGCCTGCCTTCAGTGTCACTTGAGGATGTTGTATCCCAGAAATGAGGCTTTTCTAGGATGCAGTCTTCCGATTGAGACTCATAAATTAAATTTCTTTTAACTCAAATTATTTCTATTGCAGGAAAACAAAACACCCTGATCTGTTTAAATGGTTTTGTGTAGAGACCATCAAAGTGTGCTGCCCTAAAGGCTCATTTGGTCCTGACTGCAACTGTAAGTGATTTAAGCCTGACTGTGTTGGGTTACAAACACATTTAATGCAATTGTAAAGTAATGCAATAATACAAATGCTTGGCCAATTCATTGCTAGGGCACAGTAAATTGAACACTGCCATTCAATAGTTTGGGATCGCTAAGTCTCTTCTGCTCACGAAGGTTGCATTTACTTTACTAAAAATTCAAACAATCAGTAATATTTTGAAATATAATGACAATTTAAAATAACTGTTTTTTGTTTGAATATATTTAAAATGTAATTTATTCCTGTTTTAAAAGCTGAATTTTCAGCATCATTACTTCAGTCTTCAGTGTCACATGATCCTTCAGAAATCATTCTAATATGATGATTTGCTGCTCAATAAACATTTCTGATTATTATCAATGTTGAAAACTGTTATGTACATTATTTTTAGAGCATAAAGTTCAAAAGAATAGTGTTTATTTGAAATAGAAAGCTTTTGTAACATTATGAATGTCTTCCTTTACTGTCACTTTTGATGTAATTAATGCATCCTTGCTGAATAAAAGCATTATTTTATTTTATAATTACTCACTCCAAATTTTTTAACTGTAGTGTAATGATACAAAAGCTTTTTATTTCAGATAAATGCTGTTCTTTGAACTTTCTATTCATCAAATAATGCCGAAAAACATTGGACACAACTGTTTTCTACATTGATAATTATAAATGTTTTGAGCAGCAAATCATGATATTTGAATGATTTCTAAAGGACCATATGACACTGAAGTAATGATCATCATCACAGGAATACATTTTAAATATATTAAATATTTTCCAACAGAAAACTGTTATTTTAAATTGTCATAATATTTCACAGTATTGCTCTTTGTTTGTTTTTTAATTAAATAAATGCAACCAGAAGATACTTATTTTAAAAACATTAAAAATCTTACTGATCCTAACCTTTTGATTGGCAGTGAATACACTAAACATGTTCTTGGATTACTGTGATCTCAGTACTGAAAAGGGACAAAAGAGTAACTTTCAAATCTGTGGTCCATTAAACTTGATAAAGGTAGCTATAAGCTGATGGAAATGGGAGGGAAAACAATGTTTCAGACACATACAATTGAGTTTGTGGAGCTAGAAGAGTTTTCATTGATAGACTTATGGGAGAATTTAATGCTCCCCTCTTGAGAGGATGAAAGCTTTTTTTTTTTAAATTGTCGCTTATCTTGTATAATTGTTGCTTATTTTGGATTATTTTAAGCTTGCGTTGGAGGAGCTGAAAGACCATGCCATGGGAACGGCAAATGTGATGGAGACGGAACAAGGGCTGGAAATGGAAAGTGCAGTTGCGATAAAGGATATGAAGGAGAGTTTTGTCTGGACTGCAGTGATGGATATTTTAGTGAACTGAGGAACCATACATTCTCCTTGTGCAAAGGTACACAAAATAACTTTATTACCCTCATATGCAGTGGCTAAAAAAAAGTATACATACCCCTACTAAAACTAAAAAAAAAATGAAACAAAGATAAATCATATCAGAACCTTTGTACTTTTAATGTAAAAAATGGCAACCTATGCAATGCCACTGATAACCAAAGTGACACGTTTCTGAGAAAAAAAAAGGCATAAGAGATTTGCAGTAGTATTTTCTCTCTCAGATATTACACACAAGTTTTGTTACATGCATTTAAACCACACTCAGATATCCATACCAACACACACAATATACAGAAGCAGGAAAAGGGAATAAAACTAGTATTTGCTTTATACTATAGGCCAAACCTACGGAGCCCTAAAAGGGACCTTTGCAAAAATAAAAAATATACAGACTTTTCACATGCTCGCGAGAAACGTATCTCGTGTTGTGAAAGTCAACAGGTGAAAGTCTGTGTATTTTTATTTTTTGCAAAGGTCCCTTTAGGGCTCTGTACTAACCTGAGAAAATGGCTCAATCTGGAAAAAAAAAATGAAAAAAAATATTATCAATTTAACAAAGACTTAAATGGCCCTGGGATTAAAAATTGGCGTTTCAATGGGGACCTTCTTGTCTTTAGTGTTCTGATTGTGTGCACCTATTGTAAAATAGATTTATTAAAGGAAAGGGAATGAAGTAGTAAAACTAACAAAAATTCACACTTGTGCCAAAATTGATGCAGTTGGCATTAACACAGGCAAAATGATTTAAAAAAAATGCAAAAGAAAAATGTCCATAAGGTCGCACAGAGGTTAAAAGACTGGCATAAGTGTAAAAAATGAATTAAAAAATGACCCCGTTAAGCTGGTTTTATCTACAGAACTTCCACAGAACGTCACACTCTAAAAAAACCAACACAGCCATGATTTTACACACTACAATATAGTAGGTGGTGGTATGCACCTTTTTCATGCAAGTGTTCCTTGAATTGTCATCTTAATTTGTGTTTGCTGCTTGAAGAAAGTGAGTTGCCTATTGCACTTGAAGTCAATCATTCGTGCAAGGACAGCATGTAAACATAAAAAAAATATCTACTCCACTTTACTACAAAAAGTTAGTGTTGTTTTAATTCAGCTAAGAGGTCAGGCTGTGTCGTATCAATCTTCTATTGGTCACGTCTTCATGTGATAAATTTGCAGGTCAGAGTTAGCCAAACTTAAACTTTGGAACGCAAAAACTTTTTCGCATGAGCTTGTTCTTTCCAACATTCGCATGCATTTGAATGTAATGAGCTACTGGCAATAATATAGTGACTTCCCATGACTAATCATGAGTCTTAATAATCATGACTAATCATGAGTCTTATACTTTCTCCACTTGTTAATGACCAATAATGAAATGCCATTGATGCTTTAAGCACATTTTGGCCCATGGATCTTAGTTACATGCAACCAAGAAGATGCCAGAAAAATCTTACAAGGAAAAACTGACGTTCATTCATAGTGTACATGTCTTCACCTGAAGTGACTATTCCACGAGGTTGATGATTAGTGCAAAGTTAAAGTTCTGATATGGTTTCTTTTTCTTTTTTACAAACTAGCTATTTTAACTGAGAAGACGTGTAGACTTTTTATATCCACAGTATGTTCTAGTCACAATATTTGTAAAATTGAGTTTATCCATTTACTTTGGGTTCCAAAAGTGAGATTTAAAATCTAAAATCTGGAAAGAGTTAGAAAAATCAAAATACAAAAAAAGCTGAATAGAGTGCTGAAGTTATGACATCACTTTGTAGGCCAAAACGCGCAAGTGAGCATTTTAGCACTTCCGGTTCCCTTGCACTAAAGTCTATGGGATTCTTTAATGGGTTTTTGCTAAATCGCCTGAAATAAGGTCTGTGGTTAACAAAGACTCTAAATATTTTCACGTTTTTGATCTTTGACTTAAAACACAGTTATAACCTGCTTGTGGGGGTTTTTTAACTTTATTGTGTCTGCTTGTTTTTTTTTTTTACTTTATATAGGCTTTAAAATGTATACATTTTCGGATTAACATGATAGACAAAACATATAAGTGTCACAATTCTTTGCTGAACACAGATCTTATTTTATTGAGCTTTTCCAAAAGTCTGTGGGGAAAATGCATAGTTTTTAATCGAGGGAACCCATGCGCCGCTAACTTCCGAGTTCCTACAAAGTGACGTCATATTTATTAAAGCAAATGGTAATTATGATGTAAATTTGTCAAGGCATATTTTTATGCTGATGATATTTGAGATTATTTGAGTTTTTTGCAGTTATGTATTTGTAATTTGATTTTATTTATTTTTTGAGAATGCCATGAGTCTTGTGTTGCCTGCACTGGAGGAACCAATCAGGATTGTAAAGAATGTAAGAATGGTTGGGAGGAAGGCCAAGGAGGAGCATGCATCGGTAAGAAAGCTTCTCATGGCTACAGTGAACCCATGACTCTGGAATTTTAGTTTTTACTTTATTTAATGCCTGCAAAATGCATGGAAACCTGTGCATGTGCATTTTTCTTTTCTTGAAATGTGATATTACTCTTAAAATGATGTTGGAACCTTGAAGGGCTGCACAATTAATCGCAATAAACATGGAAATTGCTATTTACCGTTTTGGATTATTGCGATTATGAAATTGATTTATTTGTTGCAGCAAAGCTTGTCAGTGGCGTACGGCTCTGTGATCTATACATGCTTAATGCTCCATCTGAAAGCACTGCAAGTTTGAGTCACTTTTAACATGCATTTGAAAATGCAACAGGCATGAGAAGCATTTATGAACCTCTTGTCCAAAAAAGACAACATTTTAATAAATCAATAATTTTGTATTTATTTATTTTTTTTTGTTTATTCAGTTACAGCGATCATATGATGCCCATAGGGATTTCCTGGTCTACTACAGTGGCGGGGCATATTTGCCGTGTTTACGCAAGAGCACCCTCTAGTGTTCAGATGGAGTAGCATTTAAAACTGATCAGCCGTGCTTCACTGACAAGCTGCGCATTATATAATTGCAGCCTTTGTCAAATCTCTTGCGGTTTAATTGATTAATTGTGCAGCTCTAGACCCTTGTAAGAAGCCCAGTTTATTAAATACATTTACATTTTTAGATGTTTAATATTTGTGATTGTGTGATTTCTACATCTCATATTTGTCTTTAATGAAAATGCAGTATTGGCCTGCATTTTCCTAATTTTTCAAATTTTGTCCATTGCAGACATCAATGAGTGCACCAAAGATTCATCTCCATGTGCAGATAACCAATTCTGCTTAAACACAGATGGTTCATTCTCCTGTAAAGGTTTGTTGAAATAATAATGTACCCTGTATTTTAGCTTTATCATTAATCACATCACTAAAGTAAGGTGTAACTGTTCTTATTGTATTTACTGTTACTGTATTTCCCAGCATGCAATACCGGATGCTCCGGATGCAAAGGACCTGGTGCCGATAGCTGCCTCACCTGTGCGGATGGCTAGTAAGGATGATGAAGGCACCTGCACAGGTATCACTAATATTCATGCTCGTAAACAGTGTAACATATCTTACCTGGATTTGCTTTGTCTCACATGGTAGAACTTTAATGGCAGTGATTGGAGTTGGACAATACACTCTTTTATACCTTTGTAGATATGGAACAATTGGAAGCAGTGTGTATTAAAAATACCAGGAGTGTGTTAAGGTTAAATGACTCATTATTTGCTAGTGTGCTACTGGTTTTAGACCAAGTCCATAGTGAATGTTCACTCTTGGTGTGAATAGTTTCTTGCACTGTTGTTTACTTCCCCTCAAGTTATTGCAGAATACAAAATGTGATCATTTAATCAATATCCTTTTGGATAAATTCAATACAATGGGATTAGATGGTGACTTAACTTAACACTTTAATAAAGTACTCCTGAGTCTGATGTAATAGTATGATATAAATCTATAAATGCAATAGAATGATATAAAAAGTATGATGGTATCCCAAGTGATGGTATTTCAAGTGTTTTGATATCAGGCTGTTTTCAACCAAATTTGATCAGAGCGCATGGAAAACCATAAGCTGTGAATAGGGATGTCCTGATCCGATACTCAGGATCGGTATCGCTCCGATCCTGCCATTTTTTGCGAATCGGGTATCGATCAGATGAGGCCGATCCACATTCGATATTGTGCGTATACTATTATGTTATTGTTAAGCCCCACAGAAGGCACAAAAACATTCTAAAGTACCATAACGTTTTCGTGCACTCTATTATAAGTGTTCTGAAGCCATTATGTGAGAGAGAAATTAATATTTAGGTCATTAAATTCAAGATCACATAAACTTTTTCCTCTCGCGGCTGTCAGTCATTCTCCATTCAGCACTCAAACAGCGCGCCGCGTTTTGTTACAGTCAATGATGAAACTATCTTCAAGATGATTCAATGTTAATACTATTATACTTTATCTGTAGATTAAGGTCTATGTTTTCGCATAAAACAACATTATCTTGCTGGACTTAATTGCTGTAACTTAATCGTGTTACTTTCTACCTGGTGTCGGACGCCCTCGGTTAGATCACAACACTAGTCAGAGCACTATTGTTCTTCACACGCACAGTAACTGAAATTTAAAACTGTTAACAGAAAAGGCTCAATAAACTATTGTATAGATAGATACTGTATAATACACTGTCCATCAATATGTATTTCCTTTGTGCTTTGCACTTTTCAAAGCGGACTCGACGCGCAGCGTGCATAGCTGGGTGCATACTTGGCTGTGCGCTTTAACTCCACGTGGTTTCAAGCGCATCATTCTGCGCTCGGGATGCGCCGCACTGTGTTGGAGTGATTCATATCATAATGCAGTGACTCAATTAAAGCTTCTTAACATTAATAATTATTAATGTTGCTGCCTCATTAAATAGCTGTGCTATACACTTAGAACATGTCTCAATTTTAAAATAATTATCTTTTTCATTTTTGTTATATTGTTTTTCATGAATGTATTTTACAACAATACAAAGAGCAATATGTATTATTCACTAATCTAGTTTATAATAACATTTTTTTGTCATAGATTATGATCATATATTTTGGGGATTTGTTGTTTATCTTTATAATGAGGCTGTCTGTATTAAGTAGATTGTGTTTAACACACACAAGAGTGATAATCAGTTTAACACACAGTTATAGAAATTCTACTTGCTTTAAAAAAACTGTACTGGTATTTACAATGTAGAATACTGCTTTTTAAATTGTTTTAACTTTAAACCTGTAGGTAGCAGGTTTTAACTTATAAACCTGTAGGTATATATATATATATATATATATATATATATATATATATATATATATGTATGTTTGTAGTGTTGGCAATCTTCATAATCAACTGTTGTTGTGGACTATATACTGAAGGTATATTTTAAGGGGCTAATTGAGAAAATTGCTATATTTTTATTAGTTTAAAAATAAAATAAAAATATCGGATTAATATCTGGATCTGGCAAAAGCCAAAGCTGCGGCATCGGTATCGGAAGTGAAAAAGTGGTATCGGGACATCCCTAGCTGTGAATGTACTGTCATTGGATTGAATTCACCCAAATAAATGCAGTAACTGACCATTTCTGCATCTTTAAGGAATATGGTATGTTTTATAGTATTAATTTTTGGGTGAGCATTTGGTTGTATGACCACTGAGTTTTTCAAAAGAAAAGCAACATTTCTACAGTGATGTTCAGAGTTTTTTCAATATCTGGTAAACACACAGATACTAAAAGCATGTTAAGAATGAGACTAGTTCAAGTAAGAGGGCAGATTTACACCCTAAAAATAGGTTCCATAGTTTTACACAAACTCGTACTTAATTATTTTGCTCTTTCATTTCAGAAGAGAACAAGGATGTGCCTGAATTGAAATCTGATGGTGTCCAAACTGGTGACTCACCTGAAAAACATGAGGACCTCTGATGTCACGTGGCTTGGATGCAGAAAAGACCCACAGGACACAAAAAGAGCCAAGTGACCAGTAGTATCTGCACCAGTTGATGTGCTGTTCGCTCATCATCTGCAATAATCAAAACTGAACGGCACTTACTTCTTAGTGAGCATGGTTTAATCATGACTCGTTTATAGATACAACTGTTTTTTTTAACTTATATGCTCATTTTTATGTTGTTTGGATGTTGTTGTTTTGTTTTTTTGTTGTTTTTTTTGTCTTGAAAGTGAAATAAAGTCAAACTAAATCATCCATTTTTTTATTTAAGCAGACTTGAAAAAAAAAAATAGAAACCATATTGGAAATGTTCACATGGTTGTGAACTGAGCTATTAGCATATACTGACTTTAAAAATGGTATATCTATTGTTTAAATCATTCAAAATGTGGAAGGTTTATTTTCAGTCTCAATGAAGTGAACATTTCTGCATCAGTAAAAACTCTTGGGCCACCCAGTGTCTTGGCCAAAGGCAGGAAAACACTGGACGGGTAGCCAGTCAATCACAACACACAGACAGACTACAGGCAATTTGATGATTCCAATTCACCTGACTTGCAAGACCCTAGAGATGTCCCCTACTGGGCTCAATCCAGACGGTTGTGGTGCTGGTCCACTGGGGAGACCACACTGTAGTTGAAGCCGTCGTGTGTGATAACGCGCCAAGTACACTGCAGCCATTAACGCCGGACAGAAGGGGAGTCACACCACCATATGGAAAGAAGCGTAAATGGATGGAGATGGAGAAGCATAGTTTACTGTAAAGCTACATCTTAGTTTGTGCTAATCTCTGGGCGAAAGCGGAGTACAAATCTGCATGAAGTTTTTAACATCTACTTTCGTGTAATGAAAATCACTCTTATACTCTCCCATTTTGTGCAATATTTGTGGGTCCAGTAGAAGTAAATGGGGTTTTATATAACAGAAGAAATTTAATACAATGGTGTGTCACCCAACAACTTCTCATGTGGTGGTCATGTATGATAGTGTAGAAATTATGTATGTAGGGTGAAATCACTGATTCTGGAAAAAAAAGGGGGAGGCTGGATGTGTGCGTACAGGACGCTATATCCTTGTGAGGGCCAAATGTCCTCATATAGTGAAATATTATGACAACTGGCTAGTTGAAAAGACTAAAAAAGAATTTTATACTCACTAGTTAGAAATTATCATAAAATAATTAAATTGTAAATCTTACAAAATCTCCGCCCTCCCGGTCTTCGAGATCTCCACTCGGAACCGCTTGTCCCCTCTTCGCGAGCCGGAACGCGATGACGCTGTGATCATCGGGACATCCATGGTCCGTCATGTCCGCGCTACTTCGGGTAAAGGTAATGTACGCACTTTCTGTTTCCCCGGTGCCCGTGTTCCTGATATCGCCGCTCAGGTTCCCGAGATCGTGGGCGGTGACACGCGCATCGGAGCTGTTGTGCTGGAAGCGGGAGCGAACGACATCAGGCTGCGGCAGGCCGAGGTTCTGAAGAAGGACTACATGAGCCTGATCGAGACGGTACGCACCACAGCGCCTAAAGCAACGATCATCGTGTCCGGACGGCTTCCCACGTACAGACAAGGACAAGAAAGGTTCAGTAGACTTTTTGCACTTAATGAATGGCTAATGTTAATGTGTAATGAACAGAAACTGCTCTTTGTAAATAATTGGCATCTGTTTTGGGAGCGACCCAGGCTGTACCGGGCAGACGGACTCCACCCCAGCAGAATCGGAGCGGGTGTTCTGTCGGACAACATCTCCGAGACGTTACGCACCAGATGACTGGTAAGTCAAAGTCCAAATCATAGCCTCTGTTGTCCAAACTTAACTAATATGCATAGTGTGGAGCGTTACATAGAAACTGTGTCCATTCCTCGTTTAGTGAAGCCAAACAATAAATCTAGTGCAGGATCTAGCAAAAATCTTATTGTAATTAAACCAGAAAATCTAAATATCAGTGAACAAAAACAATTTTTAAAGCTAGGTCTTCTAAACATTAGATCGCTCACACCTAAATCAGTTATTGTAAATGAAATGGTCACAGATAATAATTTTGATGTTCTGTGCCTTACTGAAACCTGGCTTAAACCAAATGAGTATTTTGGTCTAAATGAGTCTAGTCCACCAGGATACTGTTATAAGCATGAGCCTCGTCTGATCGGTCGCGGCGGTGGTGTTGCGACAATCTATAAAGATATTTTTAATAGGGATGTCTCTGATCCGATACTCAGGATCGGTATGGCTTCCAATCCTGCCATTTTTTTGCGGAATCGGGTATCGATCAGATGAGGCCGATCCACATCCGATATTGTGCGTATACTATTATGTTATTGTTAAGCCCCACAGAAGGCACAAAAACATTCTAAAGTACCATAACGTTTTCGTGCACTCTATTATAAGTGTTCTGAAGCCATTATGTGAGAGAGAAATTAATATTTAGGTCATTAAATTCAAGATCACGTAAACTTTTTCCTCTCGCGGCTGTCAGTCATTCTCCATTCAGCACTCAAACAGCGCGCCGCGTTCGGTTACAGTCAATGATGAAACTATCTTCAAGATGATTCAATGTTAATACTATTATACGTTATCTGTAGATTAAGGTCTATGTTTTCGCATAAAACAACATTATCTTGCTGGACTTAATTGCTGTAACTTAATCGTGTTACTTTCTACCTGGTGTCGGACGCCCTCGGTTAGATCACAACACTAGAGTCAGAGCACTATTGTTCTTCACGCGCACAGTAACTGAAATTTAAAACTGTTAACAGAAAAGGCTCAATAAACTATTGTATAGATAGATACTGTATAATACACTGTCCATCAATATGTATTTCCTTTGTGCTTTGCACTTTTCAAAGCGGACTCGACGCGCAGCGTGCATAGCTGGGTGCATACTTGGCTGCGCGCTTTAACTCCACGTGGTTTCAAGCGCATCATTCTGCGCTCGGGATGCGCATAAGCGCTTTGTGCCGCACTGTGTTGGAGTGATTCATATCATAATGCAGTGACGCAATTAAAGCTTCTTAACATTAATAATTATTAATGTTGCTGCCTCATTAAATAGCTGTGCTATACACTTAGAACATGTCTCAATTTTAAAATAATTATCTTTTTCATTTTTGTTATATTGTTTTTCATGAATGTATTTTACAACAATACAAAGAGCAATATGTATTATTCACTAATCTAGTTTATAATAACATTTTTTTGTCATAGATTATGATCATATATTTTGGGGATTTGTTGTTTATCTTTATAATGAGGCTGTCTGTATTAAGTAGATTGTGTTTAACACACACAAGAGTGATAATCAGTTTAACACACAGTTATAGAAATTCTACTTGCTTTAAAAAAACTGTACTGGTATTTACAATGTAGAATACTGCTTTTTAAATTGTTTTAACTTTAAACCTGTAGGTAGCTAGCTAGCTTTAAGTAGCCTACTAAAGTACCAGTATTTTCTTTTATATTATATATATATATATATATATATATATATATATATATATATATATATATATATATATATATATATATATATATATATATATTGTAGTGTTTGAATAAAGGGTGGCAATCTTTCATAATCAACTGTTGTTGTGGACTATATACTGAAGGTATATTTTAAGGGGCTAATTGAGAAAATTGCTATATTTTTATTAGTTTAAAAATAAAATAAAAATATCGGATTAATATCGGTATCTGGCAAAAGCCAAAGCTGCGGCATCGGTATTGGTATCGGAAGTGAAAAAGTGGTATCGGGACATCCCTAATTTTTAATGTTACTCAGAAACAGGTCACAAGTTTAATTCTTTTGAAGTAATTGTGCTAAATGTTACAGCTCTTAGATGTAAGAAAGAAATCCATATTATCTCTAGCCTTGGCTACTGTATATAGACCTCCAGGGCCATATGCTGAATTCCTAAAATAGGTTTGCAGACTTTCTCTCGGTTCTATTGATGAATGTCGATAAAGCAATAATTGTTGGAGATTTCAACATACACGTAGATAATACAAATGATGCTTTAGGGGCTGCGTTTACAGACTTATTAAACTCCTTTGGGGTCAAACAAAATGTCAGTGGCCCCACTCATCGTCTAAATCATACACTAGATTTAATTATATCATATGGAACCAGTCCAACTGATATAGATATTATACCGCAAAGCGATGATGTCACTGATCATTACATGGTGACTTGCATAATACGTACCTGCTGAAATATGTCATGTTGCGCCACGTTACAGACCAGGCAGAACAATCCTTCCAACCACTATAGATAGATTCTCAAATAGCTTACCTGATCTGTCTAAGCTGCTAAATGAACCCAAACAAACAGATGAATTCGAGGAAATGACTAGCAGTTTGAGCACCATTTTCACTAGTACATTAGATATTGTTGCACCAATTAGATTAAAAAAGGTTACAGAGAAAACTAAAGCACCCTGGTACAACAGTGCTACGCATGCTATCAAGAGAGAAACTCGTATCTTTAAAGCGTAAATGGAAACAAACTAATTTAGAGGTCTTTAGAATCGCGTGGAAAGACAGTATGTCACGTTATAAAAAGGCTCTAAAAACAGCCAGGGCTGAGCACTTCCGCAAACTAATAGAAAATAACCAAAATAATCCAAGGTTTTTATTTAACACCGTGGCTAGACTAACAAATAAACAGACATCACCAGAGCAAAATATACCGTTACAGTTTAGCAGTAATGACTTTATGAATTACTTCAATGAGAAAATAGAAAGCATCCAAAACACAATTATAAATGTACAATCCTCTATGGTGTCTTATGATTCAGCCTCAATTATGGCCCCTCTAGAACAACTACACTGCTTTACAACGATAGGACGGGAAGAGCTAAATAAACTTATCATTGCTTCTAAACCAACAACATGTTTATTAGATCCAATACCCACTAAACTACTGAAAGAAGTGTTACCTGTAGTGGAAGAGCCTCTCCTCAATATTATTAACTCGTCTTTATCTTCAGGTCATGTTCCAAAAATATTCAAGCTGGCAGTAATAAAACCTCTCATTAAGAAACCGCAATTAGATCCAAATAACTTAGCAAATTACAGACCCATTTCAAATCTTCCATTTATGTCAAAAATACTAGAAAAAGTTGTGTCCGCTCAATTGTGCTCTTTTTTGCAAGAAAATGATATCTATGAAAAATTCCAGTCAGGATTCAGACCGCATCATAGTACAGAAACTGCGCTAGTTAAAATTACAAATGATTTACTTCTAGCTTCTGACCAAGGCTGTATCTCAATACTAGTCCTACTTGATCTTAGCGCTGCGTTCAACACTATAGATCATAAAATACTCTTAGATCGACTACAAAACTACACTGGTGTTCAGGGACAGGCATTAAGCTGGTTTAGATCGTACTTATCGGACCGTTCTCATTTTGTTTGTTTAAATGGGGAAAAATCAAAGATAACGCCAGTAGATTATGGAGTACCGCAAGGATCGGTTTTAGGCCCTCTGCTATTCTCAATATATATGCTGCCACTTGGTAATATTATAAGAAAACATGGAATTAACTTCCACTGTTATGCTGATGATACTCAATTATATATTTCATCACGACCAGACGAAAACACTAACTCATCTAAATTGACCGAGTGTCTCAAAGATATAAAATGCTGGATGACGCGTAATTTCCTGCTATTAAATTCAGATAAAACGGAGGTATTACTTATTGGTCCAAAAAACTACTCACAAAACCTCTTACAATACAACTTTAATATAGATGGATGTCCTGTTACTTTATCCACTACAGTAAAAGACCTGGGTGTTATACTAGACCGCAACTTGTCTTTCGAAAATCATATTTCATATGTTACAAGAACAGCCTTTTTCCACCTTCGAAACATTGCTAAGCTACGTAACATGCTATCTGTTTCTGATGCAGAAAAGTTAGTACATGCATTTATGACCTCGAGACTAGATTACTGTAATGCTTTATTAGCCGGTTGTCCTGCATCCTCAATAAACAAGCTACAGTTAGTCCAAAATGCAGCCGCTAGAGTTCTTACTAGGTCAAGAAAATAGGTCGATCATATTACACCGATTTTATCATCTCTACACTGGTTACCTATTAAGTTCTGTATCAACTACAAAATACTACTACTGACCTATAAAGCCCTAAATGGTTTAGCTCCAGTGTACTTAACGGACCTTCTTTCGCCCTACAATCCACCGCGTCTTTAAGATCACTAAATTCAAGGCTTCTGGTCATTCCTAGGATATCTAAGTCCACTAAAGGAGGGAGGGCGTTCTCGCATTTAGCTCCAAAATTCTGGAATAGCCTTCCCGAGACGGTACGAGGCTCTGACTCGCTGACACAGTTTAAAACTAGACTAAAGACGCATCTCTTCAGTCAAGCATTCACATAATGCTTACCTTTTAGTCCTCTGTTATGCCATACAGAACCGTTTGCCGCTGAAACTGCATAACACACCAGTGGGGCTCGACAGCCTTTTAGACAAACGGGTCGAGCACGTTCGGCACGTATGGTTGGCTTGCGGAGAGTTTGTGAGATAGTGATTTTCTAACACCGACTCTTGTATAATGGAAATCATTCTGAACATCAGCTGTGCTAATTATTTCCCATCTGCCTTTCTGCTGTTATCTCGGGACGTTTGTCCCGAGAAAATGGCGTTCGTCAGGTCCAGTTTGTATCCAGCATCTCACGGGGATCTCAGATGCCCAACGCCTGTGAAGAGACGACTCAACGCTGACGATATGTTATGGCTCTGTATTATATATAAACAATATTTATATTTAATATTTATATAAAAACAATATGAATGTAAGCCAGAGGAGAACTGGCCCCGACTGAGCCTGGGTTCTCCCAAGGTTTTTTCTCCATCCAATCTGATGGAGTTTTGGTTGCCACTGTCGCCTTGCTTTGCCTTGCCTTTGGCTTGCTTAGTTGGGTTTATTTAACATTTAACAATATTATTTATCTGTGTTGTACTACTGTCATGTTATCACGGTGAAGCTGCTTTGATACAATCTGTATTGTGAAAAGCGCTATATAAATAAATGTGACTTGACTTGACTTAAGCGCCATTTGAAATGTTCTTCTAAATGACAATTTTTATCAAGCCTGTATATTTAAGTTCAGTAATTTCACTTAAATGGCAATGAAGATTACCTATTAATTGTCATTTAAGTGAAATTACTGAACTTGATAAAACTTGATATACAAGCTTGATAAAAATGGTCATTTTAGAAGAAAATTTCAAATGGCATTT
This sequence comes from Hybognathus amarus, assembly GCA_030378365.1. Taxonomy (NCBI): domain Eukaryota; kingdom Metazoa; phylum Chordata; class Actinopteri; order Cypriniformes; family Leuciscidae; genus Hybognathus; species Hybognathus amarus. Next base: position 178,167 of record JAQIUQ010000700.1, read on the forward strand.
AGAGGCTTTTGCATCTGAACTCTTCATTATATGCAGCGAGTGTACGTGTATGTGCGAATATTTATAGGTGTATGCGTGCGGTGCGTCAAGATAAGTTTGTGTATGCAAGTTATTCACAAGTTTATATGCATTCATTACTAAAATTACTAAAATAATGTATTGGAATGGATTTCATGTATGGATTTTGAACATCCAATAGTACATAAAATAATTTGTAGGTGTTATTTATACGTGTGTTATGTGTGTATTGATAAGCGAAGTTTGATTTAAATCCTACGTGGCGCCTCATTCCAGTGTCTAACTCTAATAAATTACTGTACTTTTTATAATGCATAGCCTATTACATGTCACACCTCATTCTTACATACATAATTTCATATGCACAATTTGTCCGATCCTAAATCTTGAATCAAGTTGAACTATTTCAATCCTTTCACAATTTTCTTATAAGAAGCTTTAATGCACCATGTCTTCCTTTTCCGTGCGCGGCCTCTCAGCATCCTCCTCCTTTTGGTCTGGAACTCAACACTAAGGTAATAGGCTACATGCTTTTCCCTATATGAATGCATAATATTTGTGGCAGCTTTCCAGTGCCCTTGCCGTTGAT